>JACEFZ010015446.1:0-128020 GCA_014155875.1 Cepaea nemoralis
AAAAAAAAAAAGAAATTTTTTTTTTTTTTGGGTTTTTTTTTCAGAAAAAAACAAAAAGGACAGAGAGGGGCCCTGCCCTCATCATGGTATTATGTCATTGTTTATGTTTCAAAACTTCCCATTTGACATGTTTTTTTTCCCCCTATTTTGGATGTAACATGAAACCAATAATCATTGATGTACACAAGATGAGTGAATGGAAGGATCGAATGTAAGACGGGCCTGCGTGCCCAGTTTGTAACCCTTTAAATATAAAGTTAGTTTGTTCGTTGTCTCTATCTGTCTGTCTGTCTGCCTCTCTCTATCTTTCTGTCTGTCTGTCTGTCTGTCTGTCTCTCTCTCTCTCTCTCTCTCTCGCTCTCTCTCTCTCTCTCTCTTCTTTCCTTCCTTTCTCTACGTTTCTACCTTATCTTGTTTTCCTTCTTCTCGTTTCTACCTCGTTTCTTGTTTCTTCCTTTCTCCTAATTTTTACCTTCTCTCGTGTCTTCCCTTCTAGTTTCTAACTTCAGTTGTTGTTTCCTTTCTCCTCATTTCTACCTGCTCTTGTTTCGTCAGTTCTTCTCCTTACTACTTTCTCTTGTTTTTCCCTTCTCCTCTTTCTTCCTTCTCTTGTTTTTCTTCCCTACGTTGTTGCCCCTTTCCTCTAGTTTCTACATTCTCGTGTTCCTTCCCTTCTCCTATTTTCTTTGTTTATTCTTTCACGTTTGTTATCCCTTCTCTTCGCTTCTATGTTCTCTTGGTTCTTCCCTTCTCATTTCTACCTTTCCCTCGTCTTTTCTCCTTTCCTCATCTTTACCTTCTCTTATTTCATACCTTCTCTTTTCCTTATTTATTCCTTTTATATCCTCCTCCCGTCTTCTCACTTCTACCTACCCTTGTTTAGTCTTTCTCCTATTTTCTGCCCTTCTCCTGTTTGAACTGTTCTCGTTTTTTTTTTTTCATTGTTCCTCGTTTCTTCCCCCTTTTTCTTCTTTCCGTCTCATAATTTCTTCTGTTATTATGCCCGGTCTCTTACATTCTTTCTTCACTTTGCCTTCCTATGTGTCTCTTCCTTTTCCTCTCCTCCTAATATTGTTGTGTTTTCATCACTCTTCTGTTTTATCGTTTTACAGCCTCATTTCTTTCCTTCCTTTGTCTTTTTTATGTCTAATAATTTCTTCTCATTTTCCTCCCATCTCTTGCTCATTCCCCCCCCCCCCCCTCCCCCCCTTTCCTTCAATTTTCCAATTTCCTTCCTTTTCTTTATAACTGTGTTCTCTTGTATCATTCTGCTCCTGTTTTCCTTTTCCCTCATGCTTCCTTCCACAGTTTATTACATCCTTTCACTTTCACCCCGTATCTTCCTTCCTTGCCAAATCGTTTCAACTTCATGCTACTCCATCTCAGCAGAACGTCAGACAGGCCTGCGTGCCCAATTGTTAGCTCTTTGAAAATCAATATCGTTCGTTAGTTCGCTCTTTCTCTCCATATCTGGTTTCCTTCCACAACTTGACTCTTCTCTTTCTCTGCATATCTGGTTTCAATCTCTTCTTTCCCCTCTCCTGTTACTTTCTCTCGGTTTCTTTGTTTATTGATCAGTTTTCATTTTCTTCCGTGCACTTCAAAGTAAAGTAATATTTGAGCTTTACTTTTTTTTATCAAAGAACAATCACACACAGAGACCCACTCATTTACCCACTCACACACTAGTTCACTCACTTACACATCTACTTACTCACCAACGCATTCACGCATTCACCCACCCACTTACACGCATGCATACACAAACACACTAGCTTAACAGTTCACCCACTTACCCACATGCTTACTCACTAGCCCATTCACCCACTCACCCACCTGCTTACTCACCAGCCCATTCACCCACTTACCCACCTGTTTACTTACCAGCCCATTCACTCACTTACCCACCTGCTAAACTCCAGCTCATTCACCCACTCACCCACCTGCTTACTCACCAGCCCATTCACCCACTTACCCACCTGCTTACTCACCAGCCCTATTCACTCACTTATCCACCTACCTACTCGCCAGCCCATTCACCCACTTACCCACCTGCTTACTCACCAGCCCATTCACCCATTTACCCACATGCTTACTCATCAGCCCATTCACCCACTCACCCACCTGTTTACTCACCAGCCCATTCACCCACTTACCCACCTGTTTACTCACCAGCCCATTCACCCACTCACCCACCTGCTTACTCACCAGCCCATTCACCCACTCACCTACCTGCTTACTCACCAGCCCATTCACCCACTCACCTACCTGCCTACTCACCAGCCCATTCACCCACTCACCCACCTGTCTACTCGCCAGCCCATTCACCTACCAACCCACCTGCTTACTCGCCAGGCAAAAGTGGGGTAGACAGTGGTGGGTTGGAACGTATTGTTCGAATGTGGAACAACATGGAACCGTGGGGACAACAGATGTTCCCCCATTCGAGCAATACCTGTGACTTTGTGTTTTAATTGTTTCAGCCTACGTATTATTCATTTATTCACCTCGTCGGAAATAGAACTCTGCAGTATGCACCTGACCAGATGCAGCGAAATATGCCAGGCAATAAATCGTGCAATATGTTGTTTGTGGCTTCTGTATTTAAATTCACAAAAGGAATATATTGTTCTCCCTGCCGAAGGAGTTAACGACTTTCTCCGTAATCCCGTATATCCACTTGAGGAACACAGCTGCGCGAAACTCTGCAGCGGAACGCGTCGCGTTGGTTGCTTACGGGGTATGTGAGCAGGTCGCTCAGAAAGCAATGGCAAACTACTGAGCGTAATTTTGCCAAGAACATCAACAACAGCTGAAAAATGCTGGTGTTGACTGCAAAGTCCTGTAAGGGATATGCAACTTGGAGAAAAAAAACACACACACACATCTACGGTCGTATAGAAAAAGAAAAAGAAAAAAAAAACACACACACACACACACAAACACACCCACGATTTTTCGTGAAGACTTTACATAGAACACAACTTAGATCTATTCAACGTAACGAATTTTTAGAAGACTTCCGATATAATATAATATGGATTTATTCAATCTAACACACCCCCAATCTTTGTTCTAGCCTTCACCGCAGCCGTTGGCTCTCCGAGCTGGCATTACAGCTCTTGTTTCCCCATGCACTTGTCAGTTAATCCCTGGCCACCTGCCCCAGCTTTTCAGGTCCTTAAGCAGAAATTATGGGATATTAACCATTTTCTCTCGTGGTCCCTCTTGCCTAGTTTAAATTTCTACAGCAAAAATCTCTCTTCTGTTTTTCCCGAGAGTCCGTTGAGAAATGTAATCATAATTAATTCATTAATTATACCCCTTTAGTGGGGCACTTCCGCTGGGAACTGGCGTGACGTCACAGCTCGCTCGGAGAGGGTCTTGTGACCCTGTCCATGGCTCGGCTTTTGTGACCAAGTCAAGATGGGCAGGCGGGCCAAAAAACGACATGAGCGGATTTTTCAGTTGGCTTTTCACTTGTTTCTGAACAAGCTCTTGCCAGGAGCCTCGGCTGTTCGAGCTGAACATGGCATAATATACGTCTCGCTTCTCTGTGTGTTTGTCTGTCTGTTTATCTGTTTTTCCGTACTCCCACCTACCCATCTATCTATCTATCTATCTATCTATCTATCTATCTATCTATCTATCTATCTACTATCCATCTATCTATCTATCTACTATCTATCTATCTATCTATCTATCTGTCTGTCTGTCTGTCTGTCTGTCTGTCTGTCTGTCTGTCTGTCTGTCGATCGATCGATATGTCTGCCTGCCTGCTTGCCTGTCTGTCTGTCTGTCTGTCTGTCTACCAACTACCTACCTACCTATCGTTATGTCTGCCTGACTGTCTGTTAGTCCGTGCGTCCTACACTCCGTCCATCTACCTGTCTGTTTGTCTTTGTCATTCTGTATGACTGCCTGCTTGTCTCTGTCTATATCGTCAAATTCTGCCTCAGATTATATTATGTTCATCAATGTGTTTGTCTGTCACTATGTCCCTATGAATGAGTCTGTCTGTATATCTATCTCTGAATCAATCTGTCTCTGTCTGTCTGTCTGTCTCCGTGAATCAATGGACCAGTCGAGGTATAAAGATGTATGTCTGCGTTGGTTTAAATAAAATCATCATGTGCCATGCTGAGAAGCGTGGGCGGTCATGTTTCGCATCTCACACGACCATCAAAGTCTTGGATCAGCTCTGTTTTTGTCACGACCATGCCATGTGGACGAGCCGTCCAGGTATTTACTTCTCTGTCTTCCCATTGTTTTTCCCCTCAGTATTGCGCAAGATGAAAACACATACTGACCAATAAAAAGATGTCAGTTGAAACGAGAAAAAGAATGTTGAGATGTTACATAGAACCTGTACTTTTATATGGATGTGAAGCTTGGACAATGAGCAGTCAGGCTGAAAAGCATCTGATGGCTGTAGAAATGTGGTTTCTGAGGAAAATGCAAAGAATACCATGGCCAGCCAGAAAGACCAATGAACAAGTCCTTCAAGAAACAAATGAGGATCGTAAACTGATTAGAGACATTAGACGTCGACAGTCACAATATGTTGGGCATGTTATGAGAAGAAATGATTTGGAGAACTTGGTGACAACTGGTAAGATCGAGGGGAACAGACCAAGGGGAAGACCTAGAAGCAAGTACCTGGATGGCTTGGCCTTGTGGCATGGTCGAGACAAAAACACGGAGCTGATCCACGACTCTGGTGATCGAGTGAGTTGGCAGAACATGACCGTCCACGCTTACCGGCATGGCACATTGATGGATGGATGGATTGCGTTCATAAAGCAATGGCAAACTACTGAGCGTAATCTTGCCAAGAAATCAAAATCAGATGAAAGATGCTGATGTTGACAGCAATGTCCTGTAAAAGGATATGCAAGCATTTATTTATTTTTATTTATCGCCAGTTGTCACCAAGTTCTCTAGTTTATTTCTTCTCATGACGTGCTCAAACATTCTTAACTGTCTACATCTAATTTCTCTAATCAGTTTACTGTTTTCATTTGTTTCTTGTAGAATGTGCTCATTGGTTTTTCTGTCTGTCCATGGCATTCTTTTATATTTCTCTCTGAAACCACATTTCCACTGCCATTATATGGCTTTCAGCTTGTATTCTCATTGTCCATGTTCCATAACCATACAATAGTACAGGTTCTATGTAGCACTTCAACGCTTTTTCTCGTTTCAGTTGACATCCTTTTATTGATCAGTGTTTTCCATCTTCCAGAAGGCTACCTTTGCCATAGCACTGCATATATAGATAGACAGACAGAGTAAGATAATGCGTCACGGCGCATGGAGCTTGACTCATATTTGCATTGACCAAACGGTACTCAGTGGCTGATGTGACCGGTAACACCCGGGCTGCCTTTACTTCCAAGACATTTTCTGGTACCTATTTGAGGGTGGGTGGACCGGAGTGTATGACGATGTGGACGTATGGAAGACATTTAGAGGTGACGATATGTGGTCATTGGGAAGACATTTAGAGGTGGCGATATGTGGTCATTGGGAAGACATTTAGATGTGACCAGATATGGTCATTTGGGAAGACATATAGAGGTGACGATAATGGTCATTGGGAAGACATTTAGAGGTGACGATATGTGGTCATTGGGAAGGCATTTAGAGAATACGATAATGGTCATTGGGAAGACATTTAGAGGTGACGATATGTGGTCATTGGGAAGACATTTAGATGTGACCAGATATGGTCATTTGGGAAGACATTTAGAGGTGACGATAATGGTCATTGGGAAGACATTTAGAGGTGACGATAATGGTCATTGGGAAGACATTTAGAGAATACGATAATGGTCATTGGGAAGACATTTAGAGGTGACGATATATGGTCATTGGGAAGACATTTAGAGGTGACGATATGTGGTCATTGGGAAGACATTTAGAGGTGACGATATGTGGTCATTGGGAAGACATTTAGAGGTGACGATATGTGGTCATTGGGAAGACATTTAGAGGTGACGATATGTGGTCATTGGGAAGACATTTAGAGGTGACGATATGTGGTCATTGGGAAGACATTTAGAGGTGACGACATTTGGACGTATGGAAGACATTTAGAGGTGACCAGATACGGTCATAGGGACGAAATTTGGAAGTGATGATAGAATGTCAAAGAGAGGACATGAGTGACCCGGCTGTTTTCTTCTATTGCAGGCTACTTCAAGTGGTCGAAGGGAGACAATCCGCATGATCATGGTAGGTCATTTGTGTAGATGTGCGCCTGAGAGAGAGCGAGGAGGAGGAAGACGATAGAGGGAGAGAGAAGGGATAGGGAGGGATAGAGAGGAGGAAGGCGAGAGAAGGAGAGGGAGACAAGGGATGGAAAGAGGGAGATCAAATTAGCCGAGAGTTTTAACGCGCCTACGCTTTAACTTCGTGTGCACTGATGGAGAGGTAGTGGGTTCAAACCCTGCACTTGCCAGTTGTACTTAAACTTTGATATCTGGTTCAGAAAGCAATGGCAAACTACTGCACGAAAAATTGGGTTTGATCGCAGCATCCTGCAAAAAACATACAGTTCATACATCTGGATGTGTGTGAGTGATGTGCGATATGTGTGAGTGGTGTGTGTGTGTGTGTGTGTGTGTTTTGTAAGCAGAACGTGTGTTTTGATGTAACAGTGAGGGCGTCAAGCTGACATTGGCATCAGCGCTGTCAGATAAGGTTGGATGTCAGCTCTCGTCATTCACTACGGGAGGGTAGAGACTGACTACTTATTCTTGGATGCACTCCGGCTACAGAATGTGATAGCCATACACTGGATATTGCCACGGCACGTTCCTGCTACGGGACTTACTATTCTTATTATTGTTATGATGATGATGATTGTTGTTGTTCTTGATATAGTTGTTGATGTTACAGCTACTGGTAGTCTCCCATGTCGGGCAGGTAATGAGAGACACAAACCTGCTGCCTTGTAGGTAGACTAGGGACAGTCAAAGGCTAGGGACCAGAAGAAGAGAGACACAAACCTGCTGCCTTGTAGGTAGACTAGGGACAGTCAAAGGCTAGAGACCAGAAGAAGAGAGACACAAACCTGCTGCCTTGTAGGTAGATTAGGGACAGTCAAAGGCTAGAGACCAGAAGAAGAGAGACACAAACCTACACCTTTTAGGTAGACTGGAGACAGTCACAGGCTAGACAAAGTAAACCCGAAAACATGCCTGTCGGGGTCCAACATACTGAACCACAGGCTTGACAAAATATAATACAATTCACAAAATGATGGTGAGGAGCGGCTGGCCGAGTGGCTAGAACACCGGATTCTCTTTCGGGAGACCCGGGTTGGAATCCTCGGTAAGGCGTGGGATTTTTTTCTGTTGGGGGAAAAAAGAAAATCCTATCCTGCACAGTTCACGGCGACGGCACTAACCAGGCGGCCTTAATTCCTCAGACTTAAAGACACCCCCCCCCCCAAACACCGCAAGGTACTAACTATATTGGCAGTAAATTACAGATGGTGTCAAATACTGTTGGTTGTAACCTTTGACCTTCTATGTTGACCTTAACCTTTGATCTTTGTTTCCTTGGACCGCCAGGGCTAGGGCTGGTTCCCCACGATGGGCTGCACCATGGACTGAACGACCACCTGCAGAGGAACAGCAACAGCGTCGGCGGCGGTGGAGGCGGCGGAGGCAACGCTGGCAGCGGGGGAGGTGGGGGTGGGGGTGTAGGGGCATCAACTATGTCCGGACCACCAGTACGGGAAGCTTGAGCGGGCCCCCCACCCCCACCAACGGCCCGGGGGGCCCGAACACGCCCCTGGTGGTGCCCCAGCCCATCAAGCCCCCGTCCCGAGCTGGCACGAAGAGCTACCAGTGCAAGATTTGCGATCAGGTAAGCCTGTCACCGTCTATCTTAACAGTCATCACCACGTGCCGTGCCTTGCCAGCTGGCGTGGGCGTTCATGTCTCTCCTCAGATCTCTGTCCTTGTTCTGGATCAACTCTGCTGATGACATTCCTCCATGCCACTATCTTAGACCACCCAGCATCCTTTGTCTCGGCATGTCTCTTATCCTTCTTCTCTGCTCAGCACATCACGTCACAATGTTTTCCAATGCCTCTCTTCTCATTAGATGACCAAAGAAGGATGGTTGCCTCTTTTTTATTGTGTATATAATGTTCTACTGTCATTAGCCTATTTCTTATCGGTGTATATAATGTTCTACTGTCATTAGCCTATTTCTTATCGGTGTATATAATGTTCTACTGTCATTAGCCTATTTCTTATCGGTGTATATAATGCTCTACTGTCATTAGCTTATTTCTTATCGGTGTATATCATGTTCTACTGTCATTAGCCTATTTCTTATCGGTGTATATAATGCTCTACTGTCATTAGCTTATTTCTTATCGGTGTATATAATGCTCTACTGTCATTAGCCTATTTCTTATCGGTGTATATCATGTTCTACTGTCATTAGCCTATTTCTTATCGGTGTATATAATGCTCTACTGTCATTAGCCTATTTCTTATCGGTGTATATCATGTTCTACTGTCATTAGCCTATTTCTTATCGGTGTATATAATGCTCTACTGTCATTAGCCTATTTCTTATCGGGTGTATATCATGTTCTACTGTCATTAGCCTATTTCTTATCGGTGTATATAATGCTCTACTGTCATTAGCCTATTTCTTATCGGTGTATATCATGTTCTACTGTCCTTAGCCTATTTCTTATCGGTGTATATAATGCTCTACTGTCATTAGCCTATTTCTTATCGGTGTATATAATGCTCTACTGTCATTAGCCTATTTCTTATCGGTGTATATGTTTTACTGTCATTAGCCTATTTCTTATCGGTGTATATAATGCTCTACTGTCATTAGCCTATTTCTTATCGGTGTATATAATGCTCTACTGTCATTAGCCTATTTCTTATCGGTGTATATCATGTTCTACTGTCATTCGCCTATTTCTTATCGTTGTATATGTTCTACTGTCATTAGCCTATTTCTTATCGGTATATATAATGTTCTACTATCAATAGCCTCTTTCTTATCGTTGTATATAATGTTTTGCTTTCCTTGTTAGTTTCTCTTAAGGCCCGTGAAATCATTTGATCTGGCCCTGCCAAAACAACCGCAGGCGGGCCTCGAAATGCGATAAATATGGGAGCTTTATTAACAATTATCTATGATTACAATAGTAATATCAGCAGGAGACGGTACTGCCTGCTTTCTGTTAGCGCTGAATATTGGGCACGCTCACCAAACCCCACACGCCACATTGTGCCAACGGCGTCGGTGGAGGAGCGCAATTGGGAGGGCACAAGCCTTATCCTGGTGGGAGGAAAATGCAACCTAAAGACTAAATGACTGCAGGGCAGACCAGGCCTTAAGCCTTGGTCAGTAACTGGCCGCTCCTACAGGCGGACAGTTAGAGCATTGCTTTGCTGATCCGGCAGCTTCTGCAGCTTGTCTTGTTCCACATATATTGGTGTTACCTTTCCTCTGGTGTGAAATAGACAGGTCGAGAGAGGGATCATGCTGCTCTACAATTGAGCTTAGGTTTTGTGTTGTGTAGAGGTATAATGGTTTTTATCAGCACAATGTAACAAATTATCGTCTGTCAAGACGACAATGGCATCAAGAACTAAAGCTGTATGTAATGGCATCAAGAACTATGTAAGCTGTATGTAATGACATCAAGACGACAATGGCATCAAGAACTAAAGCTGTATGTAATGGCATCAAGAACTATGTAAGCTGTATGTAATGACATCAAGACCTGTAGCTGTAGGCAACGACATCAAGAACTAAAGCTGTAGGCAATGACATTAAGAACTAGGTGTAGGCAGTGACATCAAGAACTGAAAGTGTAGGTAATGACATCAAGAATTAAAGCTGTTGGTAAGGGCATCAAGAACTGCAGCTGTAGATAATGACATCAAGAACTAAAGCTGTAGGTAATGACATCAAGAACTAGAGATGCAGGTAATGACATCAAGAACTAGAGATGCAGGTAATGACATCAAGAACTAAAGTTGTATGTAATGCCATCAGGAACTAAAGCTGTAGGTAATGGCTTTAAGAATTACAGCTGTAGGTAATGACATCAAGAACTACATCTGTAGGTAATTACATCAAGAACTACAGCTGTAGGTAATGGCATTAAGATCCCAGAGCTAAACCCACGTGACCGAGAGCTAAGACAGGATGCCAACTCTGACCAAGAGGTCCCAGAACTAAGTTTGTCGGGTGCCAAGCTCTGACCAAGAGAGCCCAGAGTGAAACCCACATAAATGGGAGCTGAGACTGTGGGTGCCAGGTCTATGTCACTGGGTTTCCCCGTGTGGTGTTGAACCCACATGTCTGTGGGTGTGGTGGACTGGTGCTCTTCCACTTCATTCTTCCAATGGCATGTCGTATGCAGAACGTGGCAGTCATCGTGGCGCCCCAAATAAACCTCTACCTCTTGCCATGTCTCACGCCTCGTGTTCCCTCATGCCCCAGGTGTCTGCGATGTCCTGTCTCCATCTCCGTGCTGATCAAGCCACGCCTCATCTCCCAGGAACAATGCCTTCCATCACTGTTCTCTCCAAACCTCGTTTGTGTCACATCTCCCCTGATTTTCGTTCCCTCCCCCACATAGATACACACAACTCACATCTCCCCTGCTTTCCCTTCCCTCCCCACAGATAAACACACCTCACATCTCCCCTACTTTCCATTTCCTCCCCACATATACACACAACTCACATCTCCCCTGCTTTCTGTTCCCTCCCCACATAGATACACACAACTCAGATCTCCCCTGCTTTCCGTCCCTCATCCACATAGATACACACAACTCATTTCTCCCCCGCTTTCCTTCCTTCCAACAAGATGCTCACATCTCCCATCTTTCCCCTCACTTCCCATATAGACGAGTTCAACTCACATTTCCCCTGCTTCCACCTTCCTCCTCCACAAAAATAGCTCAAAGCCCTCTCACGTTCCTCTCCATTCCCCACACCGCCCCTGTTTTTCCTCTCCCTCCTCCACATATATGCAGATAATCCACACCTCCCAGTCTTTCCTCTTCCTCCCCGCATAGATGCGGACCACACAAATCACCCATTCTTTTCCCTTTCCATCTCCCCAAGAATGGGGAGAACACAAATCCGTCTCTCTTTCCTCTCCCGCCCCACACCCCCTTGTTTTCTTCTCCCTTCCCACATCTTCCCTGTTTTCCTCTACCTCCCCACATCGATTGAGACAATCGAAATTCCCTCACTCCCCCCTCCTCCCCCATAGAACTTAAATCGCGCTCCCTCCCCAAAGACTGACTACCACAAACTAATCGCCTGTAACCCTTCCGCTCCTCCGCCGATAAACGAACTGACAACCTCACATCCCACCTGGGCTAGGCGACCACCTTTAACCACAACACCCTGGCAACGGTCAGGAACAAATACTCAATTAGTACACTCGTAAATCGTTCCTGATTTATAGGTCCACTCTTGAAATTCTTCATCAGTGTCATACACATGAATGCCAATGTCATGTCACCATGTCAACTTGTCATTTAGTGCCCATGCTTTCTTCTCGCATCTTGCCAGCGTTTTTCCCCCCTCCCTGCCAGATAAACTATTTACCTCGTTCAATACATCCGCCATCTTAAAGGCCCAAAAAATAGGGAAAAAACGTCTCAAAAACTCGGAACATTCATTCTCAGGCCGCATTAATTTTTCCCCTCACTTATATCTCTGCCTGTTCTTCGCAATTTTCTTCCATCTCTCGCTCCATGTGCGTTTTTTTTTTTTTCTTTACCAATCTGTGAGTGCACTTTCTGTGCTGTCAACTTTCCCCCCAGGGCGAGCCGCCATCACCTGAGCACGCGCCAATCAGCGCGCCCGCTTCTCTACACCCGATTCGATTGGCCGGCTTTTTATAGAGATTTAAGTCAAATTTTAGCAGTTCTGGCCCAATTTTTTCACGTCGGAAGAGTGCAAATAAATGGAATATGAACTTGGCCAGAATTCTATAAACATTTTGAAACACCAGTTGTATGTTGTGCCGCGGTTGGGGTATATGGCTTGTCCGGTTATCTTTTGTTATAAGCAGATAGAGTATTGGATGATATACGAGTCTACAGTATGTGCAGGGCCAGCGCCAATAATTCGGCCGTTTCTTAGGGGCCGGCGTAGGATGAGAATCAACAGGAGAGAGGGGGCGTGGCTATCGGTGACGGCTGGCAGGAATCTATAAATATAGGAACAGAATAAAGCTAGCAAGAGGCCAGGATTTATAGGGGCTGTGTCACCGGGAAATGAGGTTGTATCCAAGGACATTCTCGCAGCGGCCCAGTTGCTGTCCAGCGAAGACAGTGCCAGCCATAAAGCAGAATCTAGAAGATGCTGCCGAGGGGACGGCGAGGGCTGGTGAAGGGGCGCGAGAGAGGGTTGAGGGGCGCCAGGTTATATGTTTGATCGACAAGGTTTCATCTTGTAAGCTGATACCCTCCCCCGCACTTCACTCCAGCTCTTATTGAGATAGTGGTTGGTGAGTTCTGGCTACATTGTTGTCAAATCCGCTGTCTTGTAAGCTATTTGCTGGTATTTCCATTGTGTGTGCATCGCGGTGAAGAAACCCCCCTCCCTCCCTCTCTCCCTCCAGAATACGCATGTCAAGCCTCTGTAGGGTGTAGTCAGTGCTAGCATGGCAAAATCATGAATAAACGATAGGGACTGGGAAAAAATTAATGAAGAGGATGCAGAAGGCAGAAATGAGAGAAGATCGGGAAAGAATAAAATGAAAGAAGACCCCAAAAAATGAACAAACAGGAAACGCAGGCAGTGGGAATGAGCGAAAGCGTGGTATAAAAAATATAAGCGTAGAAGATTGAGAATTAAGAAAATGGAGGCGAAGAATGAAGGCCGTAGAATAGAAAAAGCTGCAATCTGCGGCAGGTGAAGGGTGGCTGTTCCCAGTCCACGCGTGCTTCCAAAATCGAAAGTTCTCAAGGGCGAGGTTGTAAATAATGCCAATTTGGTGAAATCAATATAATCCACTCGGCCCAACTGGCAACTAGTAAATAGCATTGTCTCACTCCCCTCCAGAAGGCCCTCCCTTCCTCCCCGCGCTATTCATTTCTCCTCCCGCCTCACACCGCCACTCCCGGAATCGGGCCTATAGCTTCTTTATTTCAGCGTTTTTGTTTTTTTTCAACTCTCGCTCCCCAAGATATTTTCTGGAATAGAGGCGGGTGGCCGGCCGGGCCGAGTGTTCGCCGCATTACGTCAGCAGCAGTGGCAGAGGGTGCCAGCATGTCACGAGTTGGGGCAAGCATGGGGAAGGGGGGGGGAGCTGTGTGCAACATCGGTGGTGGGGAGGCGATCTGTTATGTGCGAGCAACGGGCGTTTGTTTTCTAGAAAATTGCAGGAGGGGAGACTAAACACGCAATTCAATCACAAACATCACTCACACACATCACTCACACACATCATTCACACATACACATCAGTCACACGTATCACTGTCTTACATCACTCACACACATCAGTAACACATATCACTGTCTTACATCACTCACACACATCAGTCACGCATATCACTCACACATCATTCACACATGTACTCTTAAACATCTCTCACACAAGCACCACTCACATACATCTCACTCATACATCACACATATATGTCTCACTGGCTCATTCACTTACGTCATATACATCACACACATATCACTCACACATATCACACACATATCACTCACACATATCACACACAACAAACACACACTCTAATCCATCTAGTTACAGTGACTTATCCACCTACTTCCGGTGACTTATCTACCTACTTCCGTTGACTAGTCTACATACTTCCTGTAACTTACTCACCTACTTCCGGTGACTTATCTAATACTTCCGGTGACTTATCCACCTACTTCCGGTGACGTATCCACTTACTTCCGGTGACTATCTACCTACTTCCGGTGACTTATCCACCTATTTCCGGTGACTTATCCGCCTACTTCAGTTGACTAGTCTACATACATTCGGTGACTTATCCACCAACTTCAGTTGACCAGTCTACATACATTCGGTGACTTATACACCAACTTCCGGTGACTTTTCCACCTATTTCTGTTGACTAATCTACATACGCCGGCTTCGTGGCTTAGAGGTTATGACTTTTCTCCGTAATCTCGTATACTCTCGTCGGTAACGTCATGACGGTGAGAATCAGCAGTGGTTCGAATCGCATCGGTAACTTACGGGGTATGTGAGCCGGCCGCTCAGAAAGCAATGGCAAACTACTGAGCGTAATCTTGCCAAGAAATCAACATACAGCTGAAAGATGCTGGTGTTGACAGCGATGTCCTGTAAATGGATATGCAAACAAACACCAAAAAAAAAAAATCTACATACATTCGGTGACTAATTCACCTACTTCCGTTGACTAGTCTACATACTTCCTGTGAGTTATCTACCTACTTCCGTTAGATGATTACAGATTGATCCAATAGAATATGAGACTGCACAACAAGCTAATGGAGTGATAGAAACGTATAGAAAGAAACATATTGAAAAGCACTATGATAGGTGTGAACTATACATTTAATGTAGTGACAGACAATGTGTAGAAAATAGCAGAGTGACAGATGTGTGTAAAGAAAGTAGAATGACATTTGTCTAAAGGAAGTAGAGTGGCAGTTATCTAAAGGAATTAGAATGGCGGGTGTCTATAGAAAGTAGAGTGACAGTTTATGGAAAGTATAGTGACGGATGTGTTTAATTACGGATGTGTTTAGAGAGGACATATGTGTATATAATGGATGGATGTGTATAAAGAGGACGGATGTGTATAGAAAATACGGATCTATATATACAGGACGGATGTATATAGAGAGGGCAGAAGTGTATAGACAGGACATATGCATAGAAAGTATAGTGATAGATGTATAGAAACGAATATATATATATATATATATTATATATATATATATATATATATATATATATATATATATATATATACTATATATATATATATATATAATATATATATAGCAGTGTGACAGGTGTGAAATTAGACCATAATATAGTGACAGATGTGAACTAGAACGTAATGAAGACAGACGTGAAGTAGAACCTAATGAAGTGACAGATGTGAAATAGAACCTAATGAAGTGATAGATGTGAAGTAGAACCTAATGAAGTGACAGATGTCAAGTAGAACCTAATGAAGTGACAGATGTGAAATAGAACCTAATGAAGTGACAGATGTGAAACAGAACCTAATGAAGTGACAGATGTGAAATAGAACCTAATGAATTGGCAGATGTGAAATAGAACTCAATGAAGTGGCAGATGTGAAATAGAACCTAACGAAGTAACCAATGTAAAATAGAACTCAATGAAGTGGCAGATGTTAAATAGAACCTAATGAAGCGACAGATGTGAAATAGAACCTAATGAAGTGACAGATGTGAAATAAAACCTAAGGAAGTGACAAATGTGAAATAGAACCTAACGAGGTGACAGATGTGAAATAGAACCTAACGAAGTGACAGATGTGAAAATAGAACTTAATGAAGTGACAGATGTGAAATAGAACATAGTGAAGTGACAGATGTGAAATAGAACATAGTGGAGTGACAGATGTGAAATAGAACTTAATGAAGTGACAGATGTGAAATAGAACATAGTGGAGTGACAGATGTGAAATAGAACCTAGTCAAGCGACAGATGTGAAATAGAACATAGTGGAGTGACAGATGTGAAATAGAACTTAATGAAGTGACATATATGAACTAGAACATGCATGCGCTGACAGACATGCACAGGGGGGGGGGGGGTGCGAAATCACGTGTGCGCACATGGAGGTGAGTGCCAGAACTCAAGGATACACACATCAACAAGGAACAGAAAAATCAACCTTCACGTGTTTTGACAACAGAAATAAGAACCGGCTCCGTGATCCCAAAGAGATTCGATCTCGCGTCTATGGGATTCTTTCATGGATCCATGTTGGGATTATTAGTTAGGGTTGCCAGCTAGGGATCTGTGTTGGGGGTCAGAGGTTGGGGCCGCCAGTCAGGCATGGCTTGACATCGAAACGTTCTGACAGCAGAAACAACCTCCGCCTCGAAAGCTTGAGGCGGGGTGGTTCCCGGAGGGAGATCACGTGCGTGATGTTGTCTGTTCGTGGCCATACATTTCCAAGTCATATTGTGTAAGGTTGATCAGCCCTGGATGCTAGATAAGAGTGAGGGGTCCAGTGCTCACACGCGGCTCATCACACCATCGATGCACGCACAAGTGTTCAGTTAGTGTGAGCAATAATAACAATAGAAACAGCGAAGTTTTTCCGTGCTCTCCTTATCATAGCCTAGAGAGAATGATGCCGCGCGGAGTGACCAATACTCCTAGAACATTTCAGAAGGTCCATCCATCCATCCATCATGTGCCATGTCGGTAAGCGTGGGCGGTCATGTTCTGCCATCTCACTCGATCACCAGAGTCTTGGATCAGCTCCGTGTTTCTGTCTCGACCATGCCACAAGGCCAAACCATCCAGGTACTTGCTTCTAGGTCTTCCCCTTGGTCTGTTCCCCTCGATCTTACCAGTTGTCACCAAGTTCTCCATTTCTTCTCATAACATCCCAAAAATTGTGACTGTCTACGTCTAATGTCTCTAATCAGTTTACGATCAGAAGGTCACATAAATAGAATGCAAATGGTACCATATTACTATGGGACTCTTCACTGGCTGTTGAAGACGAGGACGGAGCAACTTTGGAAAAGTTCCCAGTGTTGTAATGTCGGTTATTGACTCGCCCTGACCTCAGATTTCCTTTTTTTCTTTTGTCCTCACGACGTCAATAGTGTTTACTTTGTCAGTCTGTCTGTGTTCCACATATAACTTGATATACGTTGACAGACAGTACTATCTCTATGCCACGTTGACAGACAACACTATATCTGTTGGATGTTGACAGACAACACTATGTCTGTGAGATGTTGACAGACAACACTATCTCTGTGAGATGTTGACAGACAAAACTATCTCTGTAAGATGTTGACAGACAACACTATCTCTGTAAGATGTTGACAGACAGCACTATCTCTGTGAGATGTTGACAGACAGTACGGTCTCTGTGAGATGTTGACAGACAGTACTATCTCTGTGAGATGTTGACAGACAGTACTATCTCTATGTCATGTTGACAGACAGCACTATCTCTGTTGGATGTTGACAGACAACACTATCTCTGTGAGATGTTGACAGACAGTACGGTCTCTGTGAGATGTTGACAGACAGTACGGTCTCTGTAAGATGTTGACAGACAGCACTATCTCTGTGAGATGTTGACAGACAGTACGGTCTCTGTGAGATGTTGACAGACAGCACTATCTCTGTGAGATGTTGACAGACAGTACTATCTCTATGGCATGCTGACAGACAGCACTATCTCCGTTGGATGTTGACAGACAACACTATCTCTGTGAGATGTTGACAGAGAGCACTATCTCTGTGAGATGTTGACAGACAACACTATCTCTGTGAGATGTTGACAGAGAGCACTATCTCTGTGAGATGTTGACAGACAACACTATCTCTGTAAAATGTTGACAGAGAGCACTATCTCTGTGAGATGTTGACAGACAACACTATCTCTGTGAGATGTTGACAGAGAGCACTATCTCTGTGAGATGTTGACAGACAACACTATCTCTGTGAGATGTTGACAGACAACACTATCTCTGTGAGATGTTGACAGACAACACTATCTCTGTGAGATGTTGACAGAGAGCACTATCTCGGTGAGATGCTGACAGACAGCACTATCTCTGTTGGATGTTGACAGACAACACTATCTCTGTAAGATGTTGACAGACAACACTATCTCTGTGAGATGTTGACAGACAACACTATCTCTGTGAGATGTTGACAGACAGTACGGTCTCTGTAAGATGTTGACAGACAGCACTATCTCTGTGAGATGTTGACAGACAATACGGTCTCTGTGAGATGTTGACAGACAGCACTATCTCTGTAAGATGTTGACAGACAGCACTATCTCTGTGAGATGTTGACAGACAATACGGTCTCTGTGAGATGTTGACAGAGAGCACTATCTCTGTGAGATGTTGACAGACAACACTATCTCTGTGAAATGTTGACAGAGAGCACTATCTCTGTGAGATGTTGACAGACAGTACTATCTCTATGGCATGCTGACAGACAGCACTATCTCTGTTGGATGTTGACAGACAACACTATCTCTGTGAGATGTTGATAGAGAGCACTATCTCTGTGAGATGTTGACAGAGAGCACTATCTCTGTGAGATGTTGACAGACAACACTATCTCTGTGAGATGTTGACAGAGAGCACTATCTCTGTGAGATGTGACAGACAACACTATCTCTGTCAGATGTTGACAGAGAGCACTATCTCTGTGAGATGTTGACAGACAACACTATCTCTGTGAGATGTTGACAGAGAGCACTATCTCTGTGAGATGTTGACAGACAACACTATCTCTGTGAGATGTTGACAGAGAGCACTATCTCTGTGAGATGTTGACAGACAACACTATCACTGTTGGATGTTGACAGAGAGCACTATCTCTGTGAGATGTTGACAGACAATACGGTCTCTGTGAGATGTTGACAGACAGCACTATCTCTGTAAGATGTTGACAGAGAGCACTATCTCTGTGAGATGTTGACAGACAATACGGTCTCTGTGAGATGTTGACAGAGAGCACTATCTCTGTTAGATGTTGACAGACAACACTATCTCTGTGAAATGTTGACAGAGAGCACTATCTCTGTGAGATGTTGACAGACAACACTATCTCTGTGAGATGTTGACAGAGAGCACTATCTCTGTGAGATGTTGACAGACAGTACGGTCTCTGTGAGATGTTGACAGACAGCACTATCTCTGTGAGATGTTGACAGACAGTACTATCTCTATGGCATGCTGACAGACAGCACTATCTTTGTTGGATGTTGACAGACAACACTATCTCTGTGAGATGTTGATAGAGAGCACTATCTCTGTGAGATGTTGACAGAGAGCACTATCTCTGTGAGATGTTGACAGACAACACTATCTCTGTTGGATGTTGACAGACAACACTATCTCTGTGAGATGTTGATAGAGAGCACTATCTCTGTGAGATGTTGACAGAGAGCACTATCTCTGTGAGATGTTGACAGACAACACTATCTCTGTGAGATGTTGACAGAGAGCACTATCTCTGTGAGATGTTGACAGACAACACTATCTCTGTCAGATGTTGACAGAGAGCACTATCTCTGTGAGATGTTGACAGACAACACTATCTCTGTGAGATGTTGACAGAGAGCACTATCTCTGTGAGATGTTGACAGATAGTACGGTCTCTGTGAGATGTTGACAGACAGCACTATCTCTGTGAGATGTTGACAGACAGTACTATCTCTATGGCATGCTGACAGACAGCACTATCTCTGTTGGATGTTGACAGACAACACTATCTCTGTGAGATGTTGATAGAGAGCACTATCTCTGTGAGATGTTGACAGCGAGCACTATCTCTGTGAGATGTTGACAGACAACACTATCTCTGTTGGATGTTGACAGACAACACTATCTCTGTGAGATGTTGATAGAGAGCACTATCTCTGTGAGATGTTGACAGAGAGCACTATCTCTGTGAGATGTTGACAGACAACACTATCTCTGTGAGATGTTGACAGAGAGCACTATCTCTGTGAGATGTTGACAGACAACACTATCTCTGTGAGATGTTGACAGAGAGCACTATCTCTGTGAGATGCTGACAGACAGTACTTTTCTATGAGATGTTGCCAGGCAATACTATCCCCGACGCTTCGGTAACGTGATGACAAGGAACGAACAGCCCTAACAAATGGAACATGCCGTGTGACGTGAGAACTCTAAAGATGGCGTGCGCTGAGCTGTTAGGGAGCGGGCCTGACCGACCTGTGCCCCAGATTAAAGGACACTCGGTGCCAAAAGTGCAGGCTTGTCCCCTCGCAGATGCTCACTTCGGAAAGCACGGTCAAGGGCGCGCGGGCACTCTCGAATTCACGCTATGGAATGTGAGCAGTTGAAGGGTGCTGTCACTTGTATCTGGTAGTCTGCCGATTGTATTCCGTCTTACTATCAACGGTCTTCTCTGTATTGCTCTCACTTTCTTTGCTTCCTTCCCCCCCCCCCCCCCCCAAATTATTGTCTTTTACTTTTTGTCTCTTTCTCCTTTTCTACCTCTCACGATTCTCTAATTCTCTCTCTCTCTCTCTCTCTCTCTCTCTCTCTCTCTCTCTCTCTCTCTCTCTCTCTCCCTCTCTCTCTCTCTCTCTCTCTCTCTCTCTCTCTCCCTCTCTCTCTCCCTCTCTCTCTCTCTCTCTCCCTCTCTCTCTCTCTCTCTCCCTCTCTCTCTCTCTCTCTCTCTCTCTCGCTCGCTCGCCGTAACTCACTCTCCTCTCCATTATTGTCTCTTACTTTCTTTTTCTCCTTTTCTACCCCTCAGAGTTCACTTTATCTCTCGCTCCCTCTCTCTTTCGCTCACTCTCTTTTACCCCCCCCCCCCTTCTCTCTCGCATTCTATCTCACTTTCTCGCCCTTACTCTCTCCCGCTCCCTCACTATCTCCCCCTCTCTCTCTCTCACTATCTCTCTCTACCCCTATCTCCCTCTCTCGTACACACTCTCTCTATATATACATTCACCTCCACCCTTACCTCGCACCCTCTCCCTTACCTATACTCTCCAAACATCAGTTGACTCCAATCTCGACCCCTCTCTATCTCTCATTTCCCCTCTACCCCCTCTCCCGGTTCCTCTCACCCTGTTTACATCACTCTTCTTTTCCCTCTCCCTCCCCTTCCCTCCTCTCCCAGGGGGCAAAGAACTCGCCCTCAAGCACTCGCAGTTTGCATTTTTTTTTTTTTAATTCATGGCACGGGAAAATACATCGATAAGAAGCAGTCCATCTTCCTGTCCTTGACAAGCCCCTCCATTGGGCCCCTCGGCATGAAGGCCTGACCCTTCCCCCACTCGGGGTCACCCCCTCCCAACCACCACACAACCACCTACCAGGTGCTTACAATACAGTACCTATTTCAACAACAGTTGGTACCTTAACCCGCCATTGACAAGAACCCCAATGTGCATTCCACCCACCTCTCTCACGCGGGCATGCACGCTGGCGTACAAACACCACGGACCAACCTGCACGTTGACACCAGCACTCACGTGTGCATATCCCCCAATTTGCATGTTTGAAACTCCTTCCGGGCATGGCGGCGTTGACCCGGATGTAATCTCATAAAGCTCACTTTAACCTCATTTTCTCCACGTTGCTTGGCGGTCACCTTGACCCCAGGCCGCCCGTGGACGAGCCTATTAACGAAGGAATCAAAATGGAGGTGTGTAGGCTTCTGTGAGCTTCTACAATTTCGCCTCCTCCAACAATCATTCAACAACATTATTATAGTCTTATCCGCGAGGTTCTTTTTTTTTTGTTGTTTTCTCTCCCAGATTTCAATCTGTGCCCGGGCTGTGTAAGAATTCTCCGAGAAAATTTATCTTCCGAAAACTCGGGCGCTCTCATCTTTCTGGCGTTAATCGGGGCATTTCCCGCCTGTTGCTTCCAGGCCGTTGGGAGAGGGGAAGCGGGGGGAGCGGAATCTCACGTCACTGGAGCAGTGTTTGGACACGAGTCTGTTCCTCTGTGCGTGCGCGTGCGTGCGTATGTGCGCGTCAGGGAAGCGTGTTTTTCTGCTCGATCGTTATTGCGCATTTTTTGTTGTTGTTATGATTGTATATTGTTGTGATTGAATATCGTTATGGTTATATATTGTTATGATTGTATGCTATTATGATTATATATTGTTGTGATTGTATACTATCATGGTTATACATTGATGTGATTGTACATTGTTGAAGTTGTATAGTGTTATAATTGTAAATTTTTGTGATTATATATTGTTGTGATTGTATACTATTATGGTTGTATATTGTCATAAGTGTATATTGTTGTGATTATAAATTGTTGGGATTATAAATTGTTGTTATTGTATATTGTTGTATTTGTATATTGTCGTCATTGTATATTGTTGTGATTGTATATTCTGGTAATTGTATATTCTCGTAATTGTATATTGTTGTGAGTGTACATTGTTACAACTGTATATTGTTGTAATTGTATATTGTTGTGAGTGTACATTCTTATGATTGTATATTGCCGTAATTTTATATGTTGTGATTGTATATTGTTGTGATTGTATATTTTGTGGTTGCACTTTATTTTCAGTTCATATGGATGTTATTGTAAATTGTTATGATTGCAAATTGTTATGACTGCACGTGGCTGCCTATCGTACATTGCTATGATTGGACGTTATGGATATTAAATATACTTGTGATCTATAAATTGGTGTTATTGTGCTGGCAGTTGTGATTGTGCTGGTGGTTGTGATTGTCCGCGAGGTTGTGATTGTACGTCTGGTGAGTCTACGGATCATTGTCAGCTTACACGTTGAGACTGTGTTGGTGTGATGAACGCTGGCTCAGACTCGTTATTGCATGTTGTCACTGCCCCATGTCCTGTGTTGTTATTGTCCCATGTTGTCATTGTCCCATGTTGTCATTGTCCCATGTCTCGTGTTGTCATTTTCATGTGTCCTGTGTTGTCATTATCCCATATGCCGTGTTGTAAATGTCCCATGTTGTCATTGTCTCATGTCCCATTTTGTCATTTTCATGTGTCCCCTGTTGACATTGTCCCATGTCCCGTGTTGTCATTGCTCAGTGTTCCATGTTGTCATTGCCCCATTCCCGTGTTGATATTGTCCGATGTCCGTGTTGAAATTGTCCCGTGTACGGTGTTGACATTGCCCGATGTCCGGTTTTGTATTGTCCCATGTCCATTGTAGACATTGCCCCATGTCCTGTGTTGTCATTGTCCTGTAACCCTGTTATTATTTGCCCATTGTTTAATGTTGTCATTTTCCCTTGTCGATGCTATCATTGTCCCATTTTCTTTTTGTCATTGTCCCATGTCCCATGTTGTCATTTGTCCCATGCCTCATGTTATCATTGTCCCGTTTTCCGTGTTTTCATTGTCCTGTGTTGTCATTGTCCCATGTCCCATGTTGTCATTGTCCCATGTCCCGTGGTGTCATTGTCTCATGTCCCATGTTATTTGTCCTATGTTTTATGCTGTCATTTTCCCATTTTCGTGTTGTCATTGTTCCATGTCCCCTGATATCATTGTCCTATGTCGCGCGTTGCCATTGTTCCAAGTTGGTAATGTCCTACTGGTTGGTAATGTCCCACTTGTTAGTGATGTCCCACTTGTTGGTGATGTCCCACTGGTTAATGATGTCCACTTGTTGGTGATTCCCCACTGGTTGGTGATGTCCCACTGGTTGGTGATTCCCCACTGGTGGTGGTGCCCCTTTGGTTGGTGATGTCCCACTGGTTGGTGATTCCCCACTGTTTGGTGGTGTCCCACTGGTTAATGGTGTCCTACTGGTTGGTGGTGTCCCACTGGTTAATGATGTCCTACTGGTAGGTGATGACCCACTGTTTGGTGATTCCCTACTAGTTGGTGATTCCCCACTGTTTGGTGGTGTCCCACTGGTTAATGATGTCCTACTGGTTGGTGGTGTCCCACTGGTTAATGACGTCCTACTGGTTGGTGGTGTCCCACTGGTTAATGATGTCCCACTGATTGGTGGTGTCCCACTGGTTAATGATGTCCACTGGTTGGTGATGTCCCACTGGTTGGTGGTGTCCCACTGGTTGATGATGTCAACTGGTTGGTGGTGTTCCACTGGTTGATGATGTCCCACTGATTGTGGTGTCTCACTGGTTTGTGATTTCCACTAGTTGGTGATGTCCCACTGGTTGGTGGTGTCCCACTGGTTAATGATGTCCCACTGGTTGGTGATGTTCCACTAGTTGGTGATGTCCCACTGGTTAATGATGTCCTACTGATTGGTGGCGTCCCACTGGTTAATGATGTCCTACTGGTTGGTGGTGTCCCACTTGCTGGCGATGTCCCACTGGTTGGTGATGTCCCACTGGTTGGTGATGTCCCACTAGTTGGTGATGACCACTAGTTGGTGATGTCCCACTGGTTGGTGGTGTCCCACTGGTTGGTGGTGTCCCACTGGTTAATGATGTCCCACTGGTTGGTGGTGTCCCACTGGTTAATGATGTCCTACTGGTTGGTGGCATCCCACTTGTTAATGATGTCCTACTGGTTGGTGGCGTCCTACTTGCTGGCGATGTCCCACTGGTTGGTGATGTCCCACTGGTTGGTGATGTCCCACTAGTTGGTGATGTCCACTGGTTGGTGATGTCCCACTGGTTGGTGGTGTCCCACTGGTTAATGATGTCCTACTGGTTGGTGGCGTCCTGCTTGTTGGCGATGTCCCACTGGTTGGTGATGTCCCACTGGTTGGTAATGACCCACTTGGTAGTGATATCCCACTGGTTGGTAATGACCCACTTGTTAGTGACGTCCCGCTGGCTGGATGTCCCAATCATATGTCTTGCCTAGCGATACCTGATACCCAGAGAATAGTCTAGCTGGGGTTTCGACCATTTATCCTTCACCTCACTAGGCCATACATATCCACTACCTTCTCTCCCCCACCCTGTACTATCTGTTTCCACTTTATCTATGTCTGCCCCGTCCCCCTTCTCTCTCTCTCTCTCTCTCACCTCTCTCTCTCTCTCTCTCTCTCTCTCTCTCTCTTCCTCTCTGCTCCACACCCTCTATCTCTTTGTCTGCCTCTCTCTCTCCCTTTCTCTCTCTCGCTCTCTCTCTCTCTCTCTCGCTCTCTCTCTCTCTCTCTCTCTCTCTCTCTCTCTCTCTCTCTCTCTCTCTCTCTCTCTTTCTCCCTTGTGAATTCTCTTTTTTTTTTGCTTTTTGTCTTTCTCTTTCCATCTATAGTTCTCTCTCTTTGTATATTAATTTCTCCCCTCTCTCTCTCCTCGTCCTAGTCTGTCCCTCACTATCCCTCTCACTTTCTCTCGTTGTATCTGTCTGTCTGTCGACCTCTCCCCCTCTCTCTTTCTTTCTTTCTTTCTCTCACTCCCTTTCCCTTTTATACAAAATTGTATTTCTTAAATCCGCAACTCTCTCTCTCTCTCTCTCTCTCTCTCTCTCTCTCTCTCTCTCTCTCTCTCTCTCTCTCTCTCTCTCTCTTTCTTTCTTTCTATCTCTCCCTCTCTCTTTCATCTGTATTTTCTCTCAACGGTTAACGCGCCCTCTATAAGTTCCCCCAATCCTGGTACTTCCTCATCATTTTCCCCATCTTTTCACTCCATCCAAATCTTGCAACTACACCGCTCTCACGCTTCCCTCCTTCTACCACTTTCTTCTTAGTTTTTACACCCACCTCTCACTCTACCAATCGTTCATTCCTTCAGCATATTTGATTTGGCCTCTGCCGTGGACTCTCCGAACGCAGTATATCAACGTGCTCCTCTAACCTTATTTCCAATCCATGATTTTATTTCTTCAACCACGGCATATTTACAAAAACCATTTTTCCCCCTCTTTTTTTACGAAAAAAGGGCAAATCCAGCGGCCAATTTCCGCTAAATGCGAATAAAGATGATGTCAAATCAGAAGCAAAAATTAGCCACGTAACAATCATTTAGATGATGTTGCCAGAGAAAGCGGAGAAGAGAAGGAGGAGGAGGTGGAGGAATCTCCAGCGCATGTCAACTTGTCCTGCCCTTGCGCGGCTCAAGCTCAACGCATACCAACCGGTGATGCAACTCTCCATTTTCTATTGGCTACAGCTCACTCCTTCTATCTCTCTTTGTCTTTCTTCTTTTTTACATTTTTTTTTATTTTATTTAATCTGAATTCCCCACTGGAGCTTACACTCCCCAATACTTCCCCGCTCCCTTATTCTTGCCTTCCCTCTTCGTTCTCTCTCAGATAATGTTAAATATCAGGACGAGATTTTTTTTATTTTTATTACCATATCTTTGCTTGTGTCCTATATTTTAGCATCTTCTTAACTGGACCGATGACGCATTTATCACTCCAAAAATGGCTGTCTATAATGGGCCAAATATGTGATCGTTGTTATATATTTATCCATAAATGCGTCCCTTTATCACCCTTCAGTCCATCTGTAGTGGGTTTGTTTATTGTTTAGTTACCAGTGTGTTTGTTTCTGTGTTGTCTAGTTAGCATTCTGTCTGTTTCTTGTTTACCTAATATTTATGTCTGTATTGCCCAGATTGTAGTCTGTTTGTTGTCTAGTTAGCAGACTGTTTGTTTTTGTATTGTCAAGTTAGCATTGTGTTTGTTTGTCTGTGTGTTGTTTAGTTTCTATTTTTTTTTTTATTTGTTTATTGTTTAGTTACCTATGTGTTTGCTTATTGTTTAGTTACCAGTGTGTTTGTTTATTGTTTAGTTATCAGTGTGTTTGTTTATTGTTTAGTTACCAGTGTGTTTGTTTATTGTTTAGTTACCAGTGTGTTTGTTTATTGTTTAGTTACCAGTATGTTTGTTTATTGTTTAGTTACCAGCGTGTTTATTTGTTGTTTAGTTACCAGCCTAAGTGTTTAATGTTTAGTTTTCAGTGTGTTTGTTTATTGCTTAGTTACCAGTGTGTTTGTTTATTGTTCAGTCACCAGTATTTTTTTTATTGTTTAGTTACCAGTGTTTGTTTATTATGTAGTCATCAGTGTTTGTGTATTGCTTACTAACCAGTGTGTTTATATATCAGTGTTTGTTTATTATTTAGTTACCAGTGTTTGTTTATTGTTTAGTTATCAGTGTTTATTTATTGTTTAGTTACCAGTGTGTTTGTTTATTGTTTAGTTACCAGTGTATTTGTTTCTTGTTTAGTTACCAGTTTGTTTAGTAATTTTTTAGTTACCAGTGTGTTTGTTTATTGTTTAGTTAGCAGTGTGTTTTTATTGGTTAGTTACCAGTGTGTTTATCTATTGTTTAGTTACCTGTGTGTTTTTTATTGTTTAGTTACCGTTGTATTTGTATATTGTTTAGTTACCAGTGTGTTTGTCTATTGTTTAGTTACCAGTGTGTTTGTTTATTGTTTAGTTACCAGTGTGTTTGTTTATTGTTTAGTTGCCAGTGTGATTGTTTCTTTGTTAGCTCTGAGTCTTTGTTTATTGTTTAGTTAGTATGTTTTTGTTTATTGTCTATGATGACGACGATGATGATGATGATGATGATGATGATGATGATGATGTTTTTGATCTCGATGATGATGACTATAATGATGATGACTATGATGATGATGATGATGATAATTATGATGATGACGACGATGATGATGAAGTTTATGACGACGACGACGACGAGATGATATGTAAATAATGTCGAGATGTGCCATCCCTTCTCCCAACGTTGCGTGTTTCACGAACCCCGTCGTTACATCCCCAGCGCCTGGGATCCAGGCTCGTGGCACCCCAGACCCCACTCGGCTCGGCCAGCGGGCGAGGGGTTCCGAGAGCAGGTGGTTAGTCTCACAGATCGCGACGCGCCCTAACCACATGCCACAAACATGTACAAGAAGTGAGCGCTTGCTAGCAACAATCGCACGCAATTTTTACATCTGTTTCCATTCTTATCTGTTTCTTACCCTTTAATTTCGTTGGCTGATTATTTCTGACATTATCTTATCTGTTTTCTCAGACTTCTTTTCTAGCCTTCAGGACAATAAGATACATGGTGCTTGTCCTATATTTGTATAGATCAATCGCTAATCCAGGGGTCATGGGGGGGGGGGGGGGGGGTCAGTGTCACGTCGTACTCCCCACGACATTTCCCCACGCCCATTTTAGATACGGTTGACCTTGAAGTTCAAGTCATTTGATTTTTAATCCTTTCCCATCCCTTTGTTTAAGGATTTGAACTCATAGCTATCAATTCGACAGCCCAGCTTGCCAGCCACTGTTACTGCGCCTCCACGGCCTCGTGCAGTTTACTCCGTCTTCATTCCTGACTTTATGCTTGCTGGTTCTATTCACGTGTTCATTTGTTCTGACTTCATTCCTGACTTTATGCTTGCTTGTTCTATTCATGTGTTCATTTGTTCTGACTTCATTCCTGACTTTATGCTTGCTTGTTCTATTCATGTGTTCATTTGTTCTGACTTCATTCCTGACTTTATACTTGCTTGTTCTTTTCATGCATTTATTTATCCAGTTTTCATTCCTGATTATACTTGCTTGTTCTTTTCGTGTGTTCATTTGTTTTATCTTCATTCCTGATTTTATCCTTGCAGGGTTGTTCATTTGTTCTGTCTTCGTTCCTGACTTTATATGTGTTCATTTATTTGTTCTGTCCTCATTCCGGATTTAATTTGTTCTGTATTCATTCCTGACTTTATGCGTTCATTTGCTGTGTATTCATTCCTGACTTTACTGTCTTCATTCCTGACTTTACTGTCTTCATTCCTGACTTTATTACCTCTTCATTTCTGACTTATGTTTTCATATCTGACTTTATGTATTCTTCGTTGCGTATTTATTCCTGAAATTATGTATTCATTCCTGATTTTGTGTGTTCTTTTCCGACTTTGTGTCTTCATTCCTGATGTTATGTGTTTATATGTTGTGTCTTAATTCCTGATTTTGTGTTCATTTGTTGTTTATTCATTCCCAACCTTGTCTTCATTCCTGACTTAATCCCTGCGTGTTGTAGTCATTTGTTCATAGATTTGCGCAATACCCACACCCCTCGCCCTCCCCCTGTTCGATCCTATCCCACAGGACACACCGGAAACGCCTCGTCTTGCGTGTAATCTCATTCTGAACTTAGGCCTGGCCGATTCACGTACGGCTGCATTTTTTTTTTTTTCATCCGCCATCATCCTTATTTGTACATTTGTGTTCCTGTTTGTATATTCCATATCGTATCATTAGTTTTCTTATGCTGGTACATTGCTGGGAAGTTGATCATGTTTTTGTGTGTGCTCCCGATAGTTGAGTCGCATATTGATTTTCGTGTACTTGAAATGTTCAGATATTGATTTGTACGTTTTTTATGTGTCCAAATGTTGAATGTTGAAGTAGTGTGTGATAAGTTGAAGTATTGCCTTGTATGTTGAAGTGATGTGTTGTATGTTGAAATGCTATGTTGAATGTTGAAGTATTGTGTGATATGTTGAAGCATTGTATTGAATGTTGAAGTTTTGTGTTGTATGCTGAAGTGCTGTGTTGAATGTTAAAGTATTGTGTTTTATGTTGCATTATTGTGTTGCATGTTGAATTGCTGCGTTGTATGTTGAACGCAATGGTATGAGTGCGGTTGTTCAGAAAGCAATGGTAAACTACTGTACGTAAACTTGCATAGAAATCATAAACAGCCAAACAATTCTCTAGTTGACTACGACGTCCTGTAAAAGCTATGCAACTAAGTTTTGTGGACAAGTAACCTCGCGTCTAGGTGAGGAAATGATGTAGTAAGATTTGCTCTGTCAAATCCTGGGCATGGCCTTAAACCGGCCTCGTATCCGTTTCTGGAGCACCGTATTCTCGGGGGGCGGGGGGAGGCATCATCCTAATCTTGAAATAAAAGTTATAATCATCATCACAATCAGCATCATGTACCATGCCGATAAGCGCGGGCGGTCATGTTTCGCCATCTCACACGATCACCAGAGTCGTGGATCAGCTCTGTGTTCTTGTCTCGATCATGTCATGATCACCAGAGTCGTGGATGAGCTCTGTGTTCTTGTCTCGGCCATGCCATGTGGCCAAGCCATCCAGGTATTTACTGCTGTGCCTTTCCCTTGTTCTTTCCTCCTCAAGCTTGCCAGTTGCCACCAAGTTCTCTAGTTTATGTCTTCTTATAACATGTCCAAACAAATCTTAACTATCTACATGTAATTTCTCTAACCAGTTTACGGTCGTCTTGTCACTTTAGCGTTTGAAACACTTTACGACAAAAGGTGTGAGTATACCGAGAGGTCGGGGGCAGGGCGGTGGCACTCTACAGACCAGGCTGATCCAAGCAACAAGCATCAGGCACTGACAGTCACGAGGGATGGGGCGCGAGGAAGAGGGGCGGGGCTTGAGTTGTTAGCAGATGTCTGTTTTTCTTTAATTACGTTTTCTTCATTTTCTTTTTCTTTTCTTTTTTTTTTCTTCTTCTTTTTTTCAATTATTAAATTTGATTGCAACCTGGAGATGTCAGGCCAGGTCGACATGACCGGTGTTGGGTTTGCCTCGGAAGCTAGATTTGATGGGGTGAGCACATTTTATTGAAAACACTTGACTCCACCGACTGGAGGCTGATAGAAGCGCGCGCTGGAGCGGGGCCCGGCTAATCTGTGCCGTTTTCCAGCATTATTTCCCTGTAATTAGCCTGGGCTTTCTTAAGTAACGGGTTTTAATTAGGGCGGGGAGTGCCGTGTTCTGGTAGTTAGTATGTTAACTGAACTTATTAGAGGTGGGCGGAGGGGAGGATGCGAGTGTGGATGCTGTGAAGGATGGGCGGGTGTAATGATGGATGAGTGGATGGGGTCGGGTTGTCGTTGGGGATGTTTCTCTTTGTAGGTGACTATCACTTTTATTTCTGCGGTCAGAGGTTGTGTGTGGGGGTGTCTATCACTTTTATTTCTGCGGTCAGAGGTTTTGTGTGTGTGGGGGTGTCTATCACTTTTATTTCTGCGGTCAGAGGTTTTGTGTGTGTGTGAGGGTGTCTATCACTTTTATTTCTGCGGTCAGAGGTTTTGTGTTTGTGAGTGTGTCTATCACTTTTATTTCTGCGGTCAGAGGTTTTGTGTGTGTGAGTGTGTCTATCACTTTTATTTCTGCGGTTGGAGGTTTTGTGTGTGTGAGGGTGTCTATCACTTTTATTTCTGCGGTCAGAGGTTTTGTGTGTGTGTGAGGGTGTCTATCACTTTTATTTCTGCGGTCAGAGGTTGTGTGTGGGGGTGTCTATCACTTTTATTTCTGCGGTCAGAGGTTTTTTGTGTGTGTGAGGGTGTCTATCACTTTTATTTCTGCGGTCAGAGGTTTTGTGTGTGTGAGTGTGTCTATCACTTTTATTTCTGCGGTCAGAGGTTTTGTGTGTGTGAGTATGTCTATCACTTTTATTTCTGCGGTCAGAGGCTGTGTGTGTGTGGGGGTGTCTATCACGTTTATTTCTGCGGTCAGAGGTTGTGTGTGTGTGTGTGTGTGTGTGTGTGTGTGTGTGTGTGATAGAGAGAGAGAGAGAGAGAGAGAGAGAGAGAGAGAGAGAGAGAGAGAGAGAGAGAGAGAGAGAGAGAGAGAGAGGGAGAGAGAGAGACAGACAGAGTGGTTTAGTCTTTCCTCTTCTATGCCGGGTCGGTTTCCCGACACCTCGACACTCCGGCACACCGATACGCCGACACCCCACAATTCGACACACCGACACCCCACAATTCGACACACCGACACCCCACAATTCGACACACCGACACCCCACAATCCAACACACCGACACACCACAATCCGACACACCGACACACCACAATCCGACACACCGACACACCACAATCCGACACACCGACACACCACAATCCGACACACCGACACACCGAATCAATGGATCGAAATCAGCATCAGATAATGTAAAAGTCGACCACCTTGCGCTGATGTAAATGGTATAAGCGTCAGTCGCTCAGAACGCAATGGTATGCTACTGAATGAAAAATAAATTGCCTGCGTGAATTATATGTGTGCATGTGTGAATTCGTGTGTATGTATGCGGGCACATATATGTCTCTGTATGTATGTGTTTGCATGTTGTTTACACTGTATGTTGTTTACACATACGAGTCAGTGTATTATTCGGTATGTATGTTTACACATGTAAGTCTGCATGTATATGTGTGCGCTTGCGTGGGCTGCCAGCGTGTCAACGAGTACCTACCTCTGTTTGACCCGAACTCGCGAACTATATGTATGTATGTATGGGTGGATGGGTGTGTAGATGGGACGGGGTAGATGCATGGATGAATGAATAGATGGATGGATGTGTTTGACCCACATCCAGGACCTGGATGTATGTCGCTGTACTTGTTTATCTCTGTCCGATATTTACCCAACTAAAACTCAACATGAAATGAACAAAGTATTATCAGCGCTATCTGTCCACCTGTTCTTTGCATTCACATCTCCATTAATGCCATTTCAGTGGATGCTTGTGTTTGGATATTCGCATCCCATTAACCATTATCTATGTTTGTTTCTCACCTATTATATCTTCCGGCCAGTAAAATAAGCTCACAGAAACCCAGTTACTTTCATCAGAAGCGGAGTTTTACTTGTCGCAAATCTCCGTTTTCTGGACTTAAAAACGCGTTCTTTTCACCATATTGGTGCGGAGTTGATGTACTCACGTCCTGTGGATCGTGACGTTTCTGGGTGAGCTCAGAAGCTGGTTAATTACCCCGTGTTTGCTGTAATGTTCTGGAAAGTGTGTCCCTGTGGTGATGTTGACGTTCTTGTTTTTTTTACGGCACTGGCACCGCGGATCTAGGTCAGGATGAAGCATTCCTTGGCCTGGCGTGCGATCAGGCATAATTCGCAGTTGTGGGACAGGCACGAAGACAACGCAACTTCTCGATGCATGGTTCGAATGGACAGCTGGAGAAATACACCCGGAGTCATGACCCGGGTTCGCCCTCCCCCAGAGAATGTCAAGAAGGTCAAGGACATAAGTATTCCGCGAAGGGGGGCGGCTTCTGACGATTAGAAGCCTTCTGTGGTGCGTCTTCCGCTGCCGAGTTGTTATCCCTGGGAAGGTTTTCCGAGCAGGGGTCATAACTCTTCCATTCCCGTGATTGCTGCGTGTATTTTACAGGACGTTGCGATCAACACCATGTTTATTCTATCATTAGGTTTTCTCCACCAGGGCCAGCGTATTTTCCTCACCGCTTGAATTGATGGACTCTGCCGGTCTCTCCTGAGTTGAGAGGAGAAGGTGGTGAGATGGCGGAGGGAGAAAGGGGACGGAAGTAAGGGAGGGGGAGAGGATGGTGAGAGAGGGAGAGAGTTACGGAGAGAGAGCGGGAGTGAGAGCCAGAGAGATAGAGACAAAGAGATATAGTGAGAGAGTGACACAGAGAAAAAAGGGATAGAGTCCAGAGAGAGACACAGAGACGGGTAGAGAGAGAGAGAGAGAGGAGAGAGAGAGAGAGAGAGAGAGAGAGAGAGAGAGAGACCAGCATTTTGTTTAGCACAGAAGTCATGTCGACTTCGTAGACCGAAGCACATCTACTACAGCTTTGTGCACGAACTCCCTCTGATTGACTCCGCAGCTCTCTTTCATTATATCAGTACTAATCAAAACCCTATACTTAATTCACATATTACAGTTTCTTTCAATGCCCAAGATAAGAAAGTTTTGTATATTCCGGTAACTGCGGGGTCGGTTGTCCGTACTTCGAGATAAGAATAGTCTACGGGAAGATAACTCATTGAATACTGGTTTGCGATTATCATTATGGGTTATCTTCCCTTGATTCGTTTTTATCATGGCCTTTTTTCGCTTTCAACTCAAGCATAGTCCAAATACGTGCTACCACTTCTAGTGCTCTGGACTGATTTTTGCGTGTGGTTAGCTTCCACCATTACCAGTGTCTCTCGCCAGCAGGCGAACCCATTCCGACTTCAGAGATACTTGTAATTTACATTCTCCAAGTCAAGGACGAGAAGTCAATATTTTAGTCCAACTGACCGATGTAGGATTGAACCCGCTACCTCGGCATCAGCACACTTGATATGTAAGAACGTGCCTTCTTATCCATTCGGCCATGCTGATCTCCTGGTCTTCTTCGTCTGCGTTCAACCGGAGTGTTATATCTCTCATCTCATCTCATCATGTTCCTCTTGTACCATTGCGGTGTCGAGGTGACGTATAAACTATCGTGAGAGTGTCCGATTATGGGCTTCATATATCGATATTAGCATGGACTCTGCCATTCCCTCCGTCCAACGTTTACGTGGTCAGCCTGTTATCATCTGGTCTGTACATCATTGCTTGTTGTGGTATGTTGTTGAACGGTAACCTACTTGCATGGCCAAACCATTTTACTTTCTGCCTTCTAATAAAGTCTAGTGAGTGTTATTTCAGACGTAATTGCGGTGTGTCTCGTTATGCACCCTTGGGCCAAAACTCTTAGGCCAACACACTCGACTTTAGCGGGATTTTTTTTTTTAAATCAGGTTAGCCGTCCTGGGGAACTCGCATTGTTGTGGTGCCGCCCACATCCCAGCTGGTCAAGTTTGGACGGTCGAAGACTTCACGGTCAGACCTCAAGGGAAGGCAGGGGCAATTCCATGGGCATTTACCGCAATCCAAGGAGGCTTTCATAATTGCAGTGCCGATTCATAGCGCTCTGGTCCTGGGCTCACCAAAGGAATCGCCACGTTCTGCACATGGCTGCTTTAATACCTCACTTCCATGTTTTGGGCATTTCGTTCGCCACAGCCCGCTCCCCGCACAAACCTGTAACGGTCGGTCTGCAGACGGCGTCCACTCAGCGAGCTTTTGGTTCAGACATGTGCTGGATGCTCTGCTCGGAAGACAAAATAGTCAGAGCTGTTCCGGGCACCGAGAACATTCCACTCTCACTCGGACGTTTTTGCGTTGCGCCAATTTTATTTGCATCCTTAGGACGGCACATCTGACTTCTGTGGGCATTCTCAGGTTAGCATTAATGGAGGTTTCGAGGGACATTTGGCTGTTGTGTTGTCGTCCGCATCTCAGCTGGTCAAGTTAAAACGGCCAAAGACATCACAGTCAACCCTCAAGGGAAGGCAGGTCAGACCATGGGCAATCCCCGCTATCCAAGGAGGCTTCCATAATTGCAGAGCCGGCACATAGCGCTCTGAGACTGGGCTCACCCAAGAAATCGCCACTTCTCATGGCTGCTTTAATTCCTCACTTCCATGTATTGGGTATTTCGTTCGCCACTGGCAGCTCACCACGCAAACCAGGAACGGTCAGTTTGCAGACGACATCCACTAGCAAGCTTTCGCTTCGGACTTCCACGTAGTTAATTCGCTAGCCAAGCGTTCCATTTCATGTTAATAAGTACGACATCCACTCAGCAAGCTTTCGCTTCCGACTTCCACGTAATGGATTAGCTAGCCTAAGCGTTCCATTTCGTGTTAATGTAGACGTTTTCCCACCTTTGACTACGCTCAGTCATTGAGCTCAAGTACAGACTTGCATCGTAACCATTGCGTGCGACTGGGACGCTTTTTCCACCTTTAGTAACGCTCACGGGTTAGGCTGCATGTGCTGCCGGCTTAGCAGCAGGTTATGCTCTAAGCAGCAGAGAGCGAGTAACGGCCAGACCCTCTTATCCGAGGGATCCCTCATATCCCTCAGCTGAGAGCCGTAGAACAAGTGTCTGGACCAAGCATGTAGCAGACTCAGCATCTCACCTCCACTTAGCAGTGGGTGAGTATCGGCCCGCCCCTCACATAAGGGAAATATTGACTTAGAGACTTTCGGCCATATCTCTCAGCTGAGAGCCGTAGAACAAGTGTCTGGACCAAGAATGTAGTGGCATCGTGCGCACTATTCGGACTTTTTGACTGCCTGTCCCCAGTCTACCTGCACGGCAGCAGATGTGCGTCTCTCTTCATCTGGTTCCTATCCCTTGACCTGTTCAACATGGTCGGCATAACTCTTGCGGTCATTGGAACACGCAAGCTCCTCTGACCTCCTGGTCTTATCTATGAACTGTCTTAGTGGCCTCGAAGGGTTCTCCAATTGATATTTATGTGTAATACGTGTACACCATTTCTCTTCTTTAATGTTCGTTAATATATTGGACTCAGCATTCCATCTACGTGTGTTCGTTATTTGACCTATGCTGGTTTGATATAAAATTCTGAAACCTGTGGTACAAACTCAATCGTGAGATACGGATTCTGTCCATATTCTATAGTTGTGTGCTCATGTGGATGATAGACCTGGCTAATGATGACATAGTTGTGTGCTCATGTGGGTGATAGACCTGGCTAATGAACACACCTGTTTATATGTCTGCCTAATTGGTCATGCGTGGACGTACACTTGTTCCTGCAGCGAGGCGCTGTCATCATTTGGAGGTGACAGGTTGGAATCCCGGTCGATACCTATAGGTTTCAATGTTTATGTTGTCTAGTGCATTCTCTAGCCCTAACTGTCTTCTATGTTGTCTAGTGCATTCTCTAGCCCTAACTTCTGTCTTCTATGTTGTCTAGTACATTCTCTAGCCCTAACTTCTGTCTTCTATGTTGTCTAGTACATTCTCTAGCCCTAACTTCTGTCTTCTATGTTGTCTAGTACATTCTCTAGCCCTAACTTCTGTCTTCAATTTGTCTAGTACATTCTCTAGCCCTGACTTCTGTCTTCTATGTTGTCTAGTACATTCTCTAGCCCTAACTTCTGTCTTCTAATGTTGTCTAGTACATTCTCTAGCCCTAACTTCTGTCTTCTAATTTGTCTAGTACATTCTCTAGCCCTAACTTCTGTCTTCTATTTGTCTAGTTACATTCTCTAGCCCTAACTTCTGTCTTCAATTTGTCTAGTACATTCTCTAGCCCTAACTTCTGTCTTCTAATTTGTCTAGTGCATTCTCTAGCCCTAACTTCTGTCTTCTATGTTGTCTAGTGCATTCTCTAGCCCTAACTTCTGTCTTCTATGTTGTCTAATGCATTCTCTAGCCCTGACTTCTGTCTTCTATGTTGTCTAGTGCATTCTCTAGCCCTAACTTCTGTCTTCTATGTTGTCTAGTGCATTCTCTAGCCCTAACTTCTGTCTTCTATGTTGTCTAGTGCATTCTCTAGCCCTAACTTCTGTCTTCTATGTTGTCTAGTGCATTCTCTAGCCCTAACTTCTGTCTTCAATTTGTCTAGTGCATTCTCTAGCCCTAACCTCTGTCTTCTATGTTGTCTAGTGCATTCTCTAGCCCTAACTTCTGTCTTCTATGTTGTCTAGTGCATTCTCTAGCCCTAACTTCTGTCTTCAATTTGTCTAGTGCATTCTCTAGCCCTAACTTCTGTCTTCTATGTTGTCTAGTGCATTCTCTAGCCCTAACTTCTGTCTTCTGTGTTGTCTAGTGCATTCTCTAGCCCTAACTTCTGTTTTCTATGTTGTCTAGTGCATTCTCTAGCCCTAACTTCTTTCTTCTATGTTGTCTAGTGCATTCTCTAGCCCTAACTTCTGTCTTCTGTGTTGTCTAGTGCATTCTCTAGCCCTAACTTCTGTCTTCTGTGTTGTCTAGTGCATTCTCTAGCCCTAACTTCTGTCTTCTGTGTTGTCTAGTGCATTCTCTAGCCCTAACTTCTTTCTTCTATGTTGTCTAGTGCATTCTCTAGCCCTAACTTCTGTTTTCTATGTTGTCTAGTACATTCTCTAGCCCTAACTTCTTTCTTCTATGTTGTCTAGTGCATTCTCTAGCCCTAACTTCTGTTTTCTATGTTGTCTAGTACATTCTCTAGCCCTAACTTCTGTCTTCTATGTTGTCTAGTGCATTCTCTAGCCCTAACTTCTGTCTTCAATTTGTCTAGTACATTCTCTAGCCCTAACTTCTGTTTTCTATGTTGTCTAGTACATTCTCTAGCCCTAACTTCTTTCTTCTATGTTGTCTAGTACATTCTCTAGCCCTAACTTCTGTCTTCTATGTTGTCTAGTGCATTCTCTAGCCCTAACTTCTTTCTTCTATGTTGTCTAGTGCATTCTCTAGCCCTAACTTCTTTCTTCTATGTTGTCTAGTGCATTCTCTAGCCCTAACTTCTTTCTTCTATGTTGTCTAGTGCATTCTCTAGCCCTAACTTCTGTCTTCTATGTTGTCTAGTGCATTCTCTAGCACTAACTTCTTTCTTCTATGTTGTCTAGTACATTCTCTAGCCCTAACTTCTGTCTTCTATGTTGTCTAGTGCATTCTCTAGCCCTAACTTCTGTCTTCTATGTTGTCTAGTGCATTCTCTAGCACTAACTTCTTTCTTCTATGTTGTCTAGTACATTCTCTAGCCCTAACTTCTGTCTTCTATGTTGTCTAGTGCATTCTCTAGCACTAACTTCTTTCTTCTATGTTGTCTAGTGCATTCTCTAGCCCTAACTTCTGTCTTCTATGTTGTCTAGTGCATTCTCTAGCACTAACTTCTTTCTTCTATGTTGTCTAGTGCATTCTCTAGCACTAACTTCTGTCTTCTATGTTGTCTAGTGCATTCTCTAGCACTAACTTCTTTCTTCTATGTTGTCTAGTGCATTCTCTAGCACTAACTTCTGTCTTCTATGTTGTCTAGTGCATTCTCTAGCACTAACTTCTGTCTTCTATGTTGTCTAGTGCATTCTCTAGCACTAACTTCTGTCTTCTATGTTGTCTAGTGCATTCTCTAGCACTAACTTCTTTCTTCTATGTTGTCTAGTACATTCTCTAGCCCTAACTTCTGTCTTCTATGTTGTCTAGTGCATTCTCTAGCACTAACTTCTTTCTTCTATGTTGTCTAGTACATTCTCTAGCCCTAACTTCTTTCTTCTATGTTGTCTAGTACATTCTCTAGCCCTAACTTCTGTCTTCTAATTTGTCTAGTACATTCTCTAGCCCTAACTTCTGTCTTCTATGTTGTCTAGTACATTCTCTAGCCCTAACTTCTTTCTTCTATGTTGTCTAGTACATTCTCTAGCCCTAACTTCTGTCTTCTATGTTGTCTAGTACATTCTCTAGCCCTAACTTCTGTCTTCAATTTGTCTAGTACATTCTCTAGCCCTAACTTCTGTCTTCAATTTGTCTAGTGCATTCTCTAGCCCTAACTTCTGTCTTCTATGTTGTCTAGTGCATTCTCTAGCCCTAACTTCTGTCTTCTATGTTGTCTAGTACATTCTCTAGCCCTAACTTCTGTCTTCAATTTGTCTAGTACATTCTCTAGCCCTAACTTCTGTCTTCTATGTTGTCTAGTGCATTCTCTAGCCCTAACTTCTGTCTTCTATGTTGTCTAGTACATTCTCTAGCCCTAACTTCTGTCTTCAATTTGTCTAGTACATTCTCTAGCCCTAACTTCTGTCTTCAATTTGTCTAGTACATTCTCTAGCCCTAACTTCTTTCTTCTATGTTGTCTAGTGCATTCTCTAGCCCTAACTTCTGTCTTCAATTTGTCTAGTACATTCTCTAGCCCTAACTTCTGTCTTCAATTTGTCTAGTGCATTCTCTAGCCCTAACTTCTGTCTTCTATGTTGTCTAGTGCATTCTCTAGCCCTAACTTCTGTCTTCTATGTTGTCTAGTACATTCTCTAGCCCTAACTTCTGTCTTCAATTTGTCTAGTACATTCTCTAGCCCTAACTTCTGTCTTCAATTTGTCTAGTACATTCTCTAGCCCTAACTTCTGTCTTCAATTTGTCTAGTACATTCTCTAGCCCTAACTTCTGTCTTCAATTTGTCTAGTACATTCTCTAGCCCTAACTTCTGTCTTCAATTTGTCTAGTACATTCTCTAGCCCTAACTTCTGTCTTCTATGTTGTCTAGTGCATTCTCTAGCCCTAACTTCTGTCTTCAATTTGTCTAGTACATTCTCTAGCCCTAACTTCTGTCTTCAATTTGTCTAGTACATTCTCTAGCCCTAACTTCTGTCTTCAATTTGTCTAGTACATTCTCTAGCCCTAACTTCTGTCTTCAATTTGTCTAGTACATTCTCTAGCCCTAACTTCTTTCTTCTATGTTGTCTAGTGCATTCTCTAGCCCTAACTTCTGTCTTCAATTTGTCTAGTACATTCTCTAGCCCTAACTTCTGTCTTCAATTTGTCTAGTACATTCTCTAGCCCTAACTTCTTTCTTCTATGTTGTCTAGTGCATTCTCTAGCCCTAACTTCTGTCTTCAATTTGTCTAGTACATTCTCTAGCCCTAACTTCTGTCTTCAATTTGTCTAGTGCATTCTCTAGCCCTAACTTCTGTCTTCAATTTGTCTAGTGCATTCTCTAGCCCTAACTTCTTTCTTCTATGTTGTCTAGTGCATTCTCTAGCCCTAACTTCTGTCTTCAATTTGTCTAGTACATTCTCTAGCCCTAACTTCTGTCTTCAATTTGTCTAGTGCATTCTCTAGCCCTAACTTCTTTCTTCTATGTTGTCTAGTGCATTCTCTAGCCCTAACTTCTTTCTTCTATGTTGTCTAGTGCATTCTCTAGCCCTAACTTCTGTCTTCAATTTGTCTAGTACATTCTCTAGCCCTAACTTCTGTCTTCAATTTGTCTAGTGCATTCTCTAGCCCTAACTTCTGTCTTCTATGTTGTCTAGTACATTCTCTAGCCCTAACTTCTGTCTTCTATGTTGTCTAGTACATTCTCTAGCCCTAACTTCTGTCTTCAATTTGTCTAGTACATTCTCTAGCCCTAACTTCTGTCTTCAATTTGTCTAGTACATTCTCTAGCCCTAACTTCTGTCTTCAATTTGTCTAGTACATTCTCTAGCCCTAACTTCTGTCTTCAATTTGTCTAGTACATTCTCTAGCCCTAACTTCTGTCTTCAATTTGTCTAGTACATTCTCTAGCCCTAACTTCTGTCTTCAATTTGTCTAGTACATTCTCTAGCCCTAACTTCTGTCTTCAATTTGTCTAGTACATTCTCTAGCCCTAACTTCTGTCTTCAATTTGTCTAGTACATTCTCTAGCCCTAACTTCTGTCTTCAATTTGTCTAGTACATTCTCTAGCCCTAACTTCTGTCTTCAATTTGTCTAGTACATTCTCTAGCCCTAACTTCTGTCTTCAATTTGTCTAGTACATTCTCTAGCCCTAACTTCTGTCTTCAATTTGTCTAGTACATTCTCTAGCCCTAACTTCTGTCTTCAATTTGTCTAGTACATTCTCTAGCCCTAACTTCTGTCTTCAATTTGTCTAGTACATTCTCTAGCCCTAACTTCTGTCTTCAATTTGTCTAGTACATTCTCTAGCCCTAACTTCTGTCTTCAATTTGTCTAGTACATTCTCTAGCCCTAACTTCTGTCTTCTAATTTGTCTAGTACATTCTCTAGCCCTAACTTCTGTCTTCAATTTGTCTAGTACATTCTCTAGCCCTAACTTCTGTCTTCAATTTGTCTAGTACATTCTCTAGCCCTAACTTCTGTCTTCAATTTGTCTAGTACATTCTCTAGCCCTAACTTCTGTCTTCAATTTGTCTAGTACATTCTCTAGCCCTAACTTCTGTCTTCAATTTGTCTAGTACATTCTCTAGCCCTAACTTCTGTCTTCAATTTGTCTAGTACATTCTCTAGCCCTAACTTCTGTCTTCAATTTGTCTAGTGCATTCTCTAGCCCTAACTTCTGTCTTCAATTTGTCTAGTGCATTCTCTAGCCCTAACTTCTGTCTTCAATTTGTCTAGTACATTCTCTAGCCCTAACTTCTGTCTTCAATTTGTCTAGTACATTCTCTAGCCCTAACTTCTGTCTTCAATTTGTCTAGTACATTCTCTAGCCCTAACTTCTGTCTTCAATTTGTCTAGTACATTCTCTAGCCCTAACTTCTGTCTTCAATTTGTCTAGTACATTCTCTAGCCCTAACTTCTGTCTTCAATTTGTCTAGTACATTCTCTAGCCCTAACTTCTGTCTTCAATTTGTCTAGTACATTCTCTAGCCCTAACTTCTGTCTTCTAATGTTGTCTAGTACATTCTCTAGCCCTAACTTCTGTCTTCAATTTGTCTAGTACATTCTCTAGCCCTAACTTCTGTCTTCAATTTGTCTAGTACATTCTCTAGCCCTAACTTCTGTCTTCAATTTGTCTAGTACATTCTCTAGCCCTAACTTCTGTCTTCTATGTTGTCTAGTACATTCTCTAGCCCTAACTTCTGTCTTCAATTTGTCTAGTACATTCTCTAGCCCTAACTTCTGTCTTCAATTTGTCTAGTACATTCTCTAGCCCTAACTTCTGTCTTCAATTTGTCTAGTACATTCTCTAGCCCTAACTTCTGTCTTCAATTTGTCTAGTACATTCTCTAGCCCTAACTTCTGTCTTCAATTTGTCTAGTACATTCTCTAGCCCTAACTTCTGTCTTCAATTTGTCTAGTACATTCTCTAGCCCTAACTTCTGTCTTCAATTTGTCTAGTACATTCTCTAGCCCTAACTTCTGTCTTCTATGTTGTCTAGTGCATTCTCTAGCCCTAACTTCTGTCTTCAATTTGTCTAGTACATTCTCTAGCCCTAACTTCTGTCTTCAATTTGTCTAGTACATTCTCTAGCCCTAACTTCTGTCTTCAATTTGTCTAGTACATTCTCTAGCCCTAACTTCTGTCTTCAATTTGTCTAGTACATTCTCTAGCCTAACTTCTTTCTTCAATTTGTCCTAGTACATTCTCTAGCCCTACCTTCTTTCTTCTATGTTGTCTAGTGCATTCTCTAGCCCTAACTTCTGTCTTCAATTTGTCTAGTACATTCTCTAGCCCTAACTTCTGTCTTCAATTTGTCTAGTACATTCTCTAGCCCTAACTTCTTTCTTCTATGTTGTCTAGTGCATTCTCTAGCCCTAACTTCTGTCTTCAATTTGTCTAGTACATTCTCTAGCCCTAACTTCTGTCTTCAATTTGTCTAGTGCATTCTCTAGCCCTAACTTCTGTCTTCTATGTTGTCTAGTACATTCTCTAGCCCTAACTTCTGTCTTCAATTTGTCTAGTACATTCTCTAGCCCTAACTTCTGTCTTCAATTTGTCTAGTACATTCTCTAGCCCTAACTTCTGTCTTCAATTTGTCTAGTACATTCTCTAGCCCTAACTTCTTTCTTCTATGTTGTCTAGTACATTCTCTAGCCCTAACTTCTGTCTTCTATGTTGTCTAGTACATTCTCTAGCCCTAACTTCTGTCTTCAATTTGTCTAGTACATTCTCTAGCCCTAACTTCTGTCTTCAATTTGTCTAGTACATTCTCTAGCCCTAACTTCTGTCTTCAATTTGTCTAGTACATTCTCTAGCCCTAACTTCTGTCTTCTATGTTGTCTAGTACATTCTCTAGCCCTAACTTCTGTCTTCTATGTTGTCTAGTACATTCTCTAGCCCTAACTTCTGTCTTCTATGTTGTCTAGTACATTCTCTAGCCCTAACTTCTGTCTTCTATGTTGTCTAGTACATTCTCTAGCCCTAACTTCTGTCTTCTATGTTGTCTAGTACATTCTCTAGCCCTAACTTCTGTCTTCTATGTTGTCTAGTACATTCTCTAGCCCTAACTTCTGTCTTCTATGTTGTCTAGTACATTCTCTAGCCCTAACTTCTGTCTTCAATTTGTCTAGTACATTCTCTAGCCCTAACTTCTGTCTTCAATTTGTCTAGTACATTCTCTAGCCCTAACTTCTGTCTTCAATTTGTCTAGTACATTCTCTAGCCCTAACTTCTGTCTTCTATGTTGTCTAGTACATTCTCTAGCCCTAACTTCTGTCTTCTATGTTGTCTAGTACATTCTCTAGCCCTAACTTCTGTCTTCAATTTGTCTAGTACATTCTCTAGCCCTAACTTCTGTCTTCAATTTGTCTAGTACATTCTCTAGCCCTAACTTCTGTCTTCAATTTGTCTAGTACATTCTCTAGCCCTAACTTCTGTCTTCAATTTGTCTAGTACATTCTCTAGCCCTAACTTCTGTCTTCAATTTGTCTAGTACATTCTCTAGCCCTAACTTCTGTCTTCAATTTGTCTAGTACATTCTCTAGCCCTAACTTCTGTCTTCAATTTGTCTAGTACATTCTCTAGCCCTAACTTCTTTCTTCTATGTTGTCTAGTACATTCTCTAGCCCTAACTTCTGTCTTCAATTTGTCTAGTACATTCTCTAGCCCTAACTTCTGTCTTCTATGTTGTCTAGTACATTCTCTAGCCCTAACTTCTGTCTTCTATGTTGTCTAGTACATTCTCTAGCCCTAACTTCTGTCTTCTATGTTGTCTAGTGCATTCTCTAGCCCTAACTTCTGTCTTCTATGTTGTCTAGTGCATTCTCTAGCCCTAACTTCTGTCTTCAATTTGTCTAGTGCATTCTCTAGCCCTAACTTCTGTCTTCTATGTTGTCTAGTACATTCTCTAGCCCTAACTTCTGTCTTCTATGTTGTCTAGTGCATTCTCTAGCCCTAACTTCTGTCTTCAATTTGTCTAGTACATTCTCTAGCCCTAACTTCTGTCTTCTATGTTGTCTAGTGCATTCTCTAGCCCTAACTTCTGTCTTCTGTGTTGTCTAGTGCATTCTCTAGCCCTAACTTCTGTCTTCTATGTTGTCTAGTACATTCTCTAGCCCTAACTTCTGTCTTCTATGTTGTCTAGTGCATTCTCTAGCCCTAACTTCTGTCTTCTGTGTTGTCTAGTGCATTCTCTAGCCCTAACTTCTGTCTTCTGTGTTGTCTAGTACATTCTCTAGCCCTAACTTCTGTTTTCTATGTTGTCTAGTACATTCTCTAGCCCTAACTTCTGTCTTCTATGTTGTCTAGTACATTCTCTAGCCCTAACTTCTGTTTTCTATGTTGTCTAGTACATTCTCTAGCCCTAACTTCTTTCTTCTATGTTGTCTAGTGCATTCTCTAGCACTAACTTCTGTCTTCTATGTTGTCTAGTACATTCTCTAGCCCTAACTTCTGTCTTCTATGTTGTCTAGTACATTCTCTAGCCCTAACTTCTGTCTTCATATGTTGTCTAGTAGCATTCTCTAGCCCTAACTTCTGTTCTTCTATGTTGTCTAGTACATTCTCTAGCCCTAACTTCTGTCTTCTATGTTGTCTAGTACATTCTCTAGCCCTAACTTCTGTTTTCTATGTTGTCTAGTACATTCTCTAGCCCTAACTTCTGTCTTCTGTGTTGTCTAGTGCATTCTCTAGCCCTAACTTCTGTTTTCTATGTTGTCTAGTACATTCTCTAGCCCTAACTTCTGTTTTCTATGTTGTCTAGTACATTCTCTAGCCCTAACTTCTGTCTTCTATGTTGTCTAGTACATTCTCTAGCCCTAACTTCTGTTTTCTATGTTGTCTAGTACATTCTCTAGCCCTAACTTCTGTCTTCTATGTTGTCTAGTACATTCTCTAGCCCTAACTTCTGTTTTCTATGTTGTCTAGTACATTCTCTAGCCCTAACTTCTGTTTTCTATGTTGTCTAGTACATTCTCTAGCCCTAACTTCTGTCTTCTATGTTGTCTAGTGCATTCTCTAGCCCTAACTTCTGTCTTCTATGTTGTCTAGTGCATTCTCTAGCCCTAACTTCTGTCTTCTATGTTGTCTAGTGCATTCTCTAGCCCTAACTTCTGTCTTCTATGTTGTCTAGTGCATTCTCTAGCCCTAACTTCTGTCTTCTATGTTGTCTAGTACATTCTCTAGCCCTAACTTCTTTCTTCTATGTTGTCTAGTACATTCTCTAGCCCTAACTTCTGTCTTCTATGTTGTCTAGTACATTCTCTAGCCCTAACTTCTGTCTTCTATGTTGTCTAGTGCATTCTCTAGCCCTAACTTCTGTCTTCTATGTTGTCTAGTGCATTCTCTAGCACTAACTTCTTTCTTCTATGTTGTCTAGTGCATTCTCTAGCCCTAACTTCTGTCTTCTATGTTGTCTAGTACATTCTCTAGCCCTAACTTCTGTCTTCTATGTTGTCTAGTACATTCTCTAGCCCTAACTTCTGTTTCAATTTGTCTAGTACATTCTCTAGCCCTAACTTCTGTCTTCTAATGTTGTCTAGTACATTCTCTAGCCCTAACTTCTGTTTTCTATGTTGTCTAGTACATTCTCTAGCCCTAACTTCTGTCTTCTATGTTGTCTAGTACATTCTCTAGCCCTAACTTCTGTCTTCTATGTTGTCTAGTACATTCTCTAGCCCTAACTTCTGTCTTCTATGTTGTCTAGTACATTCTCTAGCCCTAACTTCTGTTTTCTATGTTGTCTAGTACATTCTCTAGCCCTAACTTCTTTCTTCTATGTTGTCTAGTACATTCTCTAGCCCTAACTTCTTTCTTCTATGTTGTCTAGTACATTCTCTAGCCCTAACTTCTTTCTTCTATGTTGTCTAGTACATTCTCTAGCCCTAACTTCTGTCTTCAATTTGTCTAGTACATTCTCTAGCCCTAACTTCTGTCTTCAATTTGTCTAGTGCATTCTCCTAGCCCTAACTTCTGTCTTCTATGTTGTCTAGTGATTCTCTAGCACTAACTTCTGTCTTCTATGTTGTCTAGTACATTCTCTAGCCCTAACTTCTGTCTTCAATTTGTTAGTACATTCTCTAGCCCTAACTTCTGTCTTCTATGTTGTCTAGTGCATTCTCTAGCCCTAACTTCTGTCTTCTATGTTGTCTAGTGCATTCTCTAGCCCTAACTTCTGTCTTCAATTTGTCTAGTACATTCTCTAGCACCCTAACTTCGTCTTCAATTTGTCTAGTGCATTCTCTAGCCCTAACTTCTTTCTTCTATGTTGTCTAGTGCATTCTCTAGCCCTAACTTCTGTCTTAATTTGTCTAGTACATTCTCTAGCCCTAACTCTGTCTTCCATTTGTCTAGTGCATTCTCTAGCCCTAACTTCTGTCCTTCTCTGTTGTTCTAGTGCATTCTCTAGCCCTAACTTCTGTCTTCTATGTTGTCTAGTGCATTCTCTAGCCCTAACTTCTGTCTTCTAATGTTGTCTAGTACATTCTCTAGCCCTAACTTCTGTCTTCTATGTTGTCTAGTGCATTCTCTAGCCCTAACTTCTGTCTCTATGTTGTCTAGTGCATTCTCTAGCCCTAACTTCTGTCTTCTATGTTGTCTAGTGCATTCTCTAGCCCTAACTTCTGTCTTCTATGTTGTCTAGTGCATTCTCTAGCCCTAACTTCTGTCTTCTATGTTGTCTAGTGCATTCTCTAGCCCTAACTTCTGTCTTCTATGTTGTCTAGTGCATTCTCTAGCCCTAACTTCTGTCTTCAATTTGTCTAGTACATTCTCTAGCACTAACTTCTGTCTTCTATGTTGTCTAGTGCATTCTCTAGCCCTAACTTCTGTCTTCTATGTTGTCTAGTGCATTCTCTAGCACTAACTTCTGTCTTCTATGTTGTCTAGTACATTCTCTAGCCCTAACTTCTTTCTTCTATGTTGTCTAGTGCATTCTCTAGCCCTAACTTCTTTCTTCTATGTTGTCTAGTGCATTCTCTAGCCCTAACTTCTGTTTTCTATGTTGTCTAGTGCATTCTCTAGCACTAACTTCTGTCTTCTATGTTGTCTAGTGCATTCTCTAGCACTAACTTCTTTCTTCTATGTTGTCTAGTACATTCTCTAGCCCTAACTTCTTTCTTCTATGTTGTCTAGTGCATTCTCTAGCACTAACTTCTTTCTTCTATGTTGTCTAGTGCATTCTCTAGCACTAACTTCTGTCTTCTATGTTGTCTAGTGCATTCTCTAGCCCTAACTTCTTTCTTCTATGTTGTCTAGTACATTCTCTAGCACTAACTTCTGTCTTCTATGTTGTCTAGCGCATTCTCTAGCCCTAACTTCTTCCTTCTACTTCTGTGAGCGCCAACTAATACATGTGTGTGTGTATTTACCAGCTCTCTAAACCCCAGAGGCATTAAATATGGCCAAGTTTCAGTGTCCCAGACATTTATTCTCGCTCGCTTGCTTTGAACTCAAGCGTAGTCCATACACACTTCTTCTAGTAGTGCTGGACTGAATTTTGCGTGTGGATTAGCTTTACCTATTAACACTAATTAACAGTGTCCCTCGCCATCCGACGAACCCACTCCAACTTCAGAGGTACTTGCACTTTACGTCCCCAAGTCAAGGACGATAGATCAACATTTTAGTCCAACTGTCAAGTGTAGGGACTGAACCCTTTACCCGGGCATCAACACGTCGGAGGTTTAAGTACGCGTGTTCTGATCCATTCGGCCATGCTGACCTACAGTGTGCGAGACATGATACTGAACAGATTAATGGTGTCATGGCATGATCAATCGTTGTTAGCTGACTTCCCGTATCTGTCATGGGCTTACATATCGCTGAAATGTTGTCATTGTGTTATAATACAACAAATTATAATACATATATTCACAACTTGTAGATCATAACTGTGGCACACCCATTCTTCCCATTTTCCACCGTCCATTTTTGTTTGATCCAACCCTACTTTTTGTTTGATCCAACCCTACTTTTTGTTTGATCCAACACTACTTTTTTTGTATCCAACCCTACTTTTTGTTTGATCCAACCCTACTTTTTGTTTGATCCAACACTACTTTATTTTTATCCAACCCTACTTTTTGTTTGGCACGGAATCTGTTAATGTATTCAGACAAACAGGGTGGCTGGTTATGTACCCCAGGGTGGGCTATAGATTGGCTGACTCTGCACCCCAGGGTGGGCTATAGATTGGCTGACTCTACACCCCAGGGTGGGCTATAGATTGGCTGACTCTACACCCCAGGGTGGGCTATAGATTGGCTGTGTCTGAACCGCAGGGTGGGCTATAGATTGGCTGACTCTACACCCCAGGGTGGGCTATAGATTGGCTGACTCTACACCCCAGGGTGGGCTATATATTGGCTGACTCTACACCCCAGGGTGGGCTATAGATTGGCTGACTCTACACCCCAGGGTGGGCTATAGATTGGCTGACTCTACACCCCAGGGTGGGCTATAGATTGGCTGTGTCTGCACCCCAGAGTGGGCTATAGATTGGCTGTGTCTGCACCCCAGGGTGGGCTATAGATTGGCTGACTCTGCACCCCAGTTAGGGTATTAGTGCACGACAAGGCCGACATGATCAGGGCCCTAAAGGATCGTGCTTATAGCATGAGAGAACATATACGCCATCACGGCCTGGAGAGAATGGTGCTGCAGGCAGTGACCAGAGGATCTAGCCTATATTCAGACAGCCCTTAGAGGAAAGGCCAGATGGATACATAAACAGACTGCCACAGGTAGCTTTAGTATTGGAACTCTTCGCTGGTTGTTGAAGATGAGGAAGGGGGCGGATTGGAATAATCTGGTATTGTGGTGTCAGGTCTTGTCAGCTCAGCTCAACTCAACTCGAATCTGTTCGTTGTTCTAGAAACCATTGACTCCTAGCGCGATTACTAATTTATTGCAAGGTTGGGTGGTGCAAATAGAGAAATTAGTGGGCATTATATGACGAGATATTGATATATGTAGACATTATTTGAAAATAATGGTGTCGCCAGTGTATGGCTATAGATTTGTGCAGCCATTACACTAGTACAAATTACTTTAGCCACTGTGTAACCATAGATTTGTGTAGCCATTACACAGGCAGAGACGGATATAGCCACAAATGTATCCATGACATGCACAGAGATTGTTGTAGCCACAAATATATCCATGACATGAGCAGAGATTTACTTAGCCACAAATGTATCCATGACACGAGCAGAGATTTATTTAGCCACAAATGTATCCATGACACGAGCAGAGATTTATTTAGCCACAAATGTATCCATGACACAAGCAGAGATTTATTTAGCCACAAATGTATCCATAACATGGGTAGAGATTTTTGTAGCCACAAATGTATCCATGACATGAGCAGAGATTGCTGTAACCACAAATGTATCCATGAAACGAGCAGTAATTGCCATAGCCAACTGTATCTGATTGGCTTTCTCCTCCCCCCAGGTGTTCACGACCAAGTCGGACATGCTGATTCACTGCCAGCAGATCCACAAGCAGGACCCCAAGCCTTACAAATGCCCTACATGCTCAAAAAGCTTTGCCAACTCGTCCTATCTCTCCCAACACGCACGCATCCACTCTGGACTCAAACCGTACAAGTGTGAGATCTGTGAGCGCAAATTCACCCAGCTGAGCCACCTGCAGCAGCACATCAGGACACACACGGGCGAGAAGCCCTACAAGTGCATGCATCCTGGTGAGTACTTACTGCATGTTTGTCTGTATCTTTGTGTGTCTGTATTCCGCCTTGGAGGTGCATTCTCTGAACCCAGTCCGTAGGTGAGTAAAGCCTTGGTTCTGTTTGTGAATGAAAGATGCACGGCCTGCGAGGAAACATGTGAGGTTAGTCGATACTCGCGGTTCCAACTTCACGGCAAAGTATCAACCCATAATGCTCCGTTCCAGGCCAGTGAATATCACAAAATATGCTCCTCGCTGTCCCATGTTAAAATGTAATAGCAGTACCGACAAACAGCACGCACGGGCATGCATGCGTAAGGCCGCTGCCGGAATGCAAACACAACAGTCCGCCACTAAAATTATAGTTTGTCATCGACTGAAGCGGCAGTCACTAGAAAACCAGCAGTTGCACACACATTACTGCATAATGCAAACATCAGATAGCTCAGCAACCGGCCGTCCGCCATTTTTCTGAACATGCAGTTCAGACATGAGGTTTAGAAATGCTAGCAAGAGTTAAAAGGGGGGATACATGAGGGCGGGTCGAATTCATTGCACCAGGTTTTATCCCATAAGGTTCAGTCTCTTTGCTCAGAGCGACCTGCCGAAAGCGTCGCACAGAGCACGAACTCCGTAGCTGGAGTGACATCAGATATATACAGAGTCTATAAATATCTATAAATGCGTAAGTACTTCTAAAATATATCTGTGAATCCGGAGGGTATCTAGAAATAGAAATATATATATATATATATATAATATATATATATATATATATATATATATATATATATATATATATATATATATATAAGAGACTGTATGTGTGTGGTTGTGTATGTATTTGCTGCGTTCGCGAACGGTCCATCCGATTGAGATGAAATTTTCTATACGTCTTCCTTTCATTCCTGTGCAACCGACTGTAATAGTTTCTTAGTGTAAAATCGGCTATTTACTTACTAAAATTTCATTTTGTAATTACATGACTTAAGATAAGAAATATTCTATATAAAGGGACATAACTTTTAGTAGCATTGATATATCTTAGGTTAAGTCCCCTGGCTATAGATAGCTATATAAATACATAGATAGATAGATCTGACCCGATAGATAGAGAGGGTGGGATAGACGGAGTGAGAGACGGACGGGCAGGCAGGCAGACAGACAGATAGATATACAGATATATAGACAGACAAACAGCCGGGTCGACAGACAGACAGACAGACAGACAGACAGACAGACAGACAGACAGACAGTCGGGAACGGGAACTTATATGACTACTTATATGAATTAAATTAGATGCTCCCCACCAGGGACTGGGTGAAGCCGGACCGGGTCAGACAGACAGACAGATAGACAGACAGACAGATAGTCGGGAACGGAAGCTTATATGACTACTTATATGAATTAAATTAGATGCTCCCCACCAGGAGCTGGACGAAGCCGGGCCGGGTCAGACAGACAGACAAACAGACAAACAAGCAGATAGATAGATAGATAGATAGATAGATAGATAGATAGATAGATAGATAGATAGATAGATAGATAGATAGATAGATAGATAGATAGATAGATAGATAGATCCCGCCTGGGCGAAGCCGGGCCGGGTCAGCTAGTATATATATATATATATATATATATATATATATATATATATATATATATATATATATATATATATATATATATATATAAGAGGCATATAAACGTTGGTGGATTAAGTACATACACACAATACACACAAACACACACACACACACACACACACACACACACACACACACACGGGCTTATACGGGTGGCTGTAATTAGTAAAGTAAAGTAAATTGAGATACTGTAAATTACGGGATAGTAGAGTACGGTACAGTGCGCGATGAGGTTTCGAACCCGTGTCCACTACAAGCCACTTCGTTACCGGGACACCCGGGGTATATAGAGTAGGTCTATACATCCTAGGATGTATATCCATCATATGACAGCCGCCACCTCCCGGACAACAGCTGTGACAGGCCGGCTAAACTAGGCGGGGTAACTGATTCGGCGTCAAACCAATCGGTGAACTTAGGTATGCCTACCTAGCATGTGAAGACAGGATTCGGCAGACTGCGCGGAAGAAATCATTGATGATTCAATTGGCAAGACGGCGTTTACCTGCAAAGCGTTGTGGGGCGTAATGAACACGGCAAGGCACGTAGAGCGCCCTGGTCATCCACTGCACCTGTATTCGTCTCCAGTCGTCTCAACTTGTCTTGCCACTGGACTCAGATGGACTCAGGCGAGGGAGCGAGGTCGACGAATTACGCAACTCTTCCTCACTTTAATCAAATTCATCGTTCAAGTCATTCTTCATGTCAAAGAACATTTCGAGCCAAAATAGGCCTTATCAGCCATATTAGAACTCACGGCTCCATACTTTCAACCCCACACGATGAAATAAATGGTCATCATCATTCTTGATGGACAAACAACAACGTACTGGGGTACTTTTAATATAGATCTATACTTCCTGAAGTACTTTTAATATATAATTTTAAATCCTGGAGTGCTTCTATTATGGATCTATAAATCCTGGAGTGCTTATATTATGGATCTATAAATCCTGGAGTGCTTCTATTATGGATCTATAAATCCTGGAGTGCTTCTATTATGGATCTATAAATCCTGGAGTGCTTCTATTATGGATCTATAAATCCTGGAGTGCTTATAATATTGATCTATAAGTCCTTGAGTGCTTCTAATAAGATCTATGACTCCGGGGACGGTAACCCGGCTAACAAATGCCTGAAGAAGTCGGCTGTGTCGGCCGAAAGATTCAAATATCGCAGCTCTGCTGTAAATAGGCACAACGCAATTACGTCTAAACCAACATTTCGTACGAACTAAGAAGAAGAAGAAGAAGAAGAAGAAGAAGAAGAAGAAGAAGAAGAAGAAGAAGAAGAAGAGGAAGAAGAAGAAGAAGAAGAGAAAAAGAAGGAGAAGAAGATCTATGAATCATGGAGTACTTCTAATATAGAAATATAAATCCTGGAGCACGAACGAACGAACTATATTTTCAAAGGGTCACAAATTGGCCACGGAGGCCCGTCTTACATTTGGCTCTTCCAGTCACTCATCTTTCTTTCATAAATTGTGCATGTTACATTCAAATAGGAAAACAAGAATATTGTCACATGAATGTTGTAAACATAAACAATCTCTCTCACTCTCTCATGCCCATATATATTCAATCATACAATCACGCACGTATACGCACTCTGCTTCACACAGTCACTCAAATTAATACACACAGACTCCCACACTTTCACATACATACATTGACAACTAGTGAACATCCAAGCAAAAATGGGAAAATACGTTATACATACATAACATCTTAAAGTATATTAATGCAATGGAACGGGATCATGTTAGCTAGAACTGATAAAGCAGTGCAGTTGTTTCCATATTGTACATGGTGAAATCTAGTGGCAGAAAAAATAAAAATATGGAAGATGAAAATACACAAATAATATGGAATATCATGTTATGGAATTATGTTTATGTTCCTGCATACACATAACGCGCGCGCGCGCGCACGCACACACACACACACACACACACACATCTAGAGACATACACACTGCCTCACATAATCACTGAAATAATATGAACAAACTCCCAGACTTTACACATACACTCTCTGACGACTTCGGTGAGCATCCTCACAAAAATGGAAAAATATGTTATACATATACATTGTGTCACGTAAAACATACAGATACAGTTCAGTAAATTTCCAAAGAATCGATATAAACATGATGAAGTAAACAGTGCACAAGTTTTCATATTGTACATATTAAAATCAAGTGGCAGTAAAAATGATAATATGAAAGATGAGGATACAGAAAAATATGGAATAGCACTTTACATGAGTACTATAGATGTATAAATATTGGAGTGCTTCTTATATAGAACTATCAATTCTGGAGTACTTCTAATATCGAACTATAAATTCTGGAGTACTTCTAATATCGAACTATAAATTCTGGAGAACTTCTAATATCGAACTATAAATCCTGAAGAACTTCATATATAGAACCTCTAATATATAATTATAAATCCTGGAGTATTTCTAATATAGAAATATAAATCCTAGAGTACTTCTAATGTAGATCTATAAATCTTAAAATACTTCTAATATAGAAATATAAATCATGTAGTCCCTCTAATATAGATCTATCAATCCTAAAGGAAAGTACTTCTAACATAGAATGTGAATCATGGAGTACTTCTAATGTAGATCTATAAATACTAAAGTACTTCTAATATTATTTTTTTGTCCGCGTTTCCATCCTGTTTCAGGACATTGCGGTCAACATCAGCATCTTTCAGCTGTATGTTGAGTCCTAGGCTAGATTACTTCTAATATATAAACATAAATCATGGAGTACTTTTAATATAGATCTGTCGATCCTAAAGTACTACTAATATAGAATTATAAACCCCGTAGTACTTCTAATATAGATCTGTAAATTCTGGAGTACTTCTAATATAAAACTATAAATTCTGGAGTACTTCTTATATATAACTGTAAATCCTGGAGTACTTCAAATATCGATCTATAAATCCGGGACGGTGTCTAGAGAAGATTTACATATTCTAAGAAAGCTGTAAAAAATTTCTTACACACATTCATACACACACACACACACATACACACACACACACACACACACACACACACACACACACACACACACAGACTTAGATTGGTTGGATTTGCACCTGTCGGTGGGTGCCATGTGATGGGCACCCCTAAAACATGATACAAGAAAAGAGGAAAGGGTTTTCCCAAATGGACACCAAACCGAACCATTAACATGAAAACTAAGGAGAACCCAAGACGTCACAGGACCAACATAAACAGTGGTTGTGTGGTTCTAGGAAAGCGCGGGCAGTGGGGTATTGGTGCATGATCAGGCAGATGTGGTCGGGACCCTTGGGAATAGTGGGTATAGTACAGGAGAACATGGTAGATCATCACAACTTGGAGACAATGGTGCTGCCGGCAGTGACCGGAGGAGCTGGCTGACACTCAAACCTCCGAGGAAAGGCCAGATGGACACATAATCAGACTGCTACTGGTACCATTAGTATTGGAACTCTTCTCTGGTTGTTGAAGGTTACATAGAGCACGTTTGGGAAAGTTCCGAGTGCTGGGATATCGGTTCTTGACTCAACTCAGCTCAATTGATGATGGATAAAAACTGCCGAATCCGAGATTTGAACCCTGGAACACAGGCTGGTAGCTGGCCTTGCCTCTAGACCTTGATGGCAGACTATCATTACTGAACAACCCACTGACCAGCCACTGGGCGAAGGAGTTGAAAGCAATTCGTTATAACGCATACCAAGTTCGATACACAGCTGCGGGAGATTTGGCAGCACAACGCCTCTTGCTGCTTTCCATACAATAGTATGAGTGCTGGTCGTTCAGAAAGTAATGACAAACTACCGAAAGTAAACTTGCCAAGAAATCACAAACCGCCGAAATATGCCGGGGTTAAGAAGGGAGGAACGGCTGGCTGAGTGGCTAGAACGCCGGACTCTCATTCAGGAAACCCGGGTTCAATCCCTCGGTAAGGTGTGGGATTTTTTTCTGTCAGGGGCAAAAAGAAAATCCTAACCTGCACAGTTCGCGGCGACTGCACTAGCCAGGCGGCCTTAATTCCTCAGGCTCGAAGACCCTTCTGCCATACACCGCAAGGTACTATATTGGCAGTAAATGACAGGTTTTTTTAAAAAGAATGACAGGAAGAAAAGATCAGGTGACAGAACCAAGAGTTCATTAATTCCGGATTTCAGTTGAAAGAACTGAAAGTAATTGATCGACAGCGAGGTCACGGGTGTGGGAGATGGAGGGGGTGGGGAGAGACAGAGGGAGAGAGAAACAAACTCTATAAATTGGTAGGAGTAAAGGATGTTAGGTTTTGAGGACGTGTGTGTATGTGTGGTTTCCTGCCGCTGATAGTTGTCTCTTCACACACATATTTCCACTTTCACACATATTCCCAGATAGTGTCTCTCACTCTAATTCTCAGTTAATGGCTTCAGACACATATTTCCACTTTCTCACATATTTCCACTTTCACACATGTTCCCACTTTCACACATGTTCCCATTTTCACACATATTCTCATTTTTACACATATTCTCACTTTCACATATATTTTCACTTTCACCCATAGTCCTACTTTCACATATATTCCTACTTTCACACATATTCCCACTTTCACATATATTCTCACTTTCATATATATTCTCACTTTCACCTATATTCCTACTTCCACATATATTCCTTCTTTCACACATATTCCCACTTTCACACATATTCCCACTTTCACATATATTCTCACTTTCACTTATATTCTCACTTTCACATATATTCTCACTTTCATACATATTCCTACTTTCACATATATTCATTCTTTCACACATATTCCCACTTTCACACATATTCCCACTTTCACACATATTCCCACTTTCACACATAGTCTCACTTTCACACATATTCCACTTTCACATATATTCCCATTTTCACACATATTCCAAATTTTACACATATCCCCACTTTCACACATAGTCTCACTTTCACACATATTCCCACTTTCACACATATCCCCATTTTCACACATAGTCTCACTTTCACACATATTCCACTTTCACACATATTCCCACTTTCACACATATTCCAACTTTTACACATATCCCCACTTTCACACATAGTCTCACTTTCACACATATTCCAACGTTTACACATATTCTCACTTTCACACATATTCCTATTTTCACACATATTCTCACTTTCACATATATTCTCACTGTCACGCGCATTCTCACTTTCACATATATTCTTACTTTCACAAATATCCAAACTTTCACACATAGTCTTAATTTCACACATATTCCAACTTTTACACATATTCCAACTTTCAAACATTTTCCAACTTTCACACGTATATTCCTACCGTCACACATATTCCTACTTTCACACATATTTTCACTTTCACACATATTCCCACTTTCACACATATTCCTACTTTCACACATATTCCAACTTTCAAACATTTTCCAACTTTCACACGTATATTCCTACCGTCACACATATTCCTACTTTCACACATATTTTCACTTTCACACATATTCCCACTTTCACACATATTCTCACTTTCACACATATTCCACCTATCACATATATTCTCACGTCTACACATATATTCCCATTTTCCCACATATTCCCACTTTCACATATATTCACATTTTGTTACAGTTTACCCCAGTTTGTACATGGCAACTAGCACGTGTGGACCGCGTGGATCGGCATTATATGATCTTTTTAAACAGTTTTCCCGTATTGAATGTGAGTAGCGCAGACACACACAATAGACTGCACGATTTATTTCCTGGCAAATTTCGCTACATACAGCAGAAATCACACAACATAAACTAAAGCAATTAGATAAATCCTTCAAGCTGAAATATATAACACACATTCTCTGCGAAACGAACATTTGTTAGCAATGAAAACTGAATGTTGTCTACAAAACAGACAAATATTAGTGTTTTTCATTGGCTCGCTTTGAACTCAAACGTAGCCTACATATACGCGTGCTTTTATTTCTAATGCACAGGACTGACTTTTGCGTGTGGACTAGCTTTCCCTTACGTGTGAATCCACTCCGACTTTTAAGGTACTTATAATTTACGTCCCCAAGTCAAGGACGAGAAATCAACAAGTTAGTCTAACAGACAAGTGTAGGGGTCTAACCCGTAACTACGGCATCAGCACACCGGATCATTCAGTGCCCAAGTCAAGGACGAGAAGTCAACAAGTCAGTCTAACTGACAAGTGTAGGGGTCTAACCCGTAACTACGGCATCAGCACACCGGATCATTCACTGCCAAATGTGACCTCCCATGTGGACAGAAGGACGAAATATCGCTGTATGAGGGGTGTCGTGTTGTTTGTTTTGTTTCGTGATATCTTCTCCGCACCTTCAATGCGAACGGAGATTTACATGATAATACTTGTTCATTTGATTGTGTGCCATGTTTGGTCCAGACCCCACAAGATAGGACACACACTGAGAACACCTGAGGACAATATAACTAGGCACTCTCTTGTCTGGAACCCATAAGGAAAACCTTGAGGACAATATAACTAGACTCTCTCTCTCTCTCTTGTCTGGAACCCACAGGATAGGACACACACTGAGAAAACCTGAGGACAATATAACTAGACACTCTCTTGACAAACCCACAAGGAAAACCTGAGGACAATATAACTAGACACTCTCTTGTCTGGAACCCACAAGGCAATCCTGAGGACAATATAACTAGACTCTCTCTTGTCTCGAACCCACAAGATAGGACACACACTGAGAAAACCTGAGGACAATATAACTAGACACTCTCTTGTCTCGAACCCACAAGATAGGACACACACTGAGAAAACCTGAGGACAATATAACTAGACACTCTCTTGTCTCGAACCCACAAGATAGGACACACACTGAGAAAACCTGAGGACAATATAACTAGACACTCTCTTGTCTCGAACCCACTGATAGGACACACACTGAGAAAACCTGAGGACAATATAACTAGACACTCTCTTGTCTCGAACCCACAAGATAGGACACACACTGAGAAAACCTGAGGACAATATAACTAGACACTCTCTTGTCTGGAACCCACAAGGAAAACCTGAGGACAAAATAACTAGGCACTCTCTTGTTTGAACCCACAAGGGAAATCTGAGGACAATATAACTAGACACTCTCTTGTCTCGAACCCACAAGGAAAGCCTGAGGACAATATAACTAGACACTCTCTCGTCTGGAACCCACTGTCAACAGCTTTCCTGGAGTGGAGGGAACAAGCTATCACACTTATCTACGAATATATATATATATATATATATATATATATATATATATATATATATATATATATATATATATATATATCATCTCATCATGTTCCTCTTGTACCTTGCGGTGTGGAGGTGAAGTATAAACTTCATGAGAGTGCCCGATTGTGGACTTCATATATCGCATTCCCATGGATTCTGCCATTCCCTCCGTCCAACGTTTACGTGGTCGGCCTCTTCCTCTGTTTCCATCTGGTCTGTACATCATTGCTTGTTGTGGCATGCTGTTGACTGGTAACCTACTTGCATGGCCAAACCATTTGACTTGCTGCTTTCTAATAAAATCTAGTGGTGCTTTAACCCCCACTTTAGTCCTGATTTCTTCATATCTGATCTTATCTCTTCTTGATACGTTGAGTATTCTTCTCAGGAACCTCATTTCTGTTGTTGTGATTTTTCTTGTCTCTTTTCTGTCATTGTCCAGGTTTGGCATTGGTAGCACAGAGTTGATAGGAAGATTGTGTTGTAAAGTACTTTTACCGACCAAGGGATGTTACCCTTTCAAACATCATCCTGAAGATATTATGCATCTGTGGTATCTACAAACTCAATAACAAATGTATTATACAAAAGAGTGAAGAATATGTGGTTGTAGTGCAGGTATGTCTGGTGTGAGCTAATCGCTACAAGAGAGATTTAGTGGAGGCTGCCACTAGAAGAATGTCATCATTGTACACATGCTAGAGCATCACACCACATAGGAATGTCACTTAGCTCTTAGCTTCTCGCTGCAGGTCCTCAGTCTTTGACCAGATATCACCTCCTCCGAGTTGACAGCAAGTCAGGATAATGACACTGGGACACCAGAGCATGTGTCTAAATGATACTTATAGTTCTCATCCAATCCTATCCGGTAGATGCCTCCATCATAGGTCTATACTTATAGTAGCACAGTTTCTAAATTACTGTTCACCGAAGCACAATGTCCAGTGCTAAATTTCCAATAGAACACTGTCCATGTCTAACTTTACTATAGCCTAAGGTTTCTGGCTATATTCACAATCCAAAATCTAATTTGGAGTGACCCAAGTGTTACTTGATATATCACAAAGTTGAGTGGTAGTCGGGTAGGTAATCAGTGGTACAGCTGGACGATCACATGACAATATACTTGCCCGGACTCCCTCATCATAACATGGTGGGTAAGTCATCCTGGAACTCCTCTGAGAGTATAGACGACTGACCGGGTGGTGGGCAGTAGGATCACCTCACGTTAGCTGGTCTGTCCAGACTGCTGATGTTGACACAGAACGATGGTTTTACTGACTGTCCATCACTCCTCACCGGAAGGCAGAATCTTTTCATTCGTTTATGCAGTTTGAAGTATGGGACCTCGTCCAACCTGAGGACGCAATGTCTACAGTCTTTAATATGTATGTTGACACTGGCACCAATTCTTTCAATAACTGCAACCACACATAACCTCTTGCCAGCTGGCCAGAACCACAATCATCTCCCTCTGTTCTTAGGTCACTGCGACTGCGCAGTCAGAACAAGAGTTCCTGTACCATCATCTCTCGAACCTTCCAGAATCCAAGGGCATAATCCTTCACTCCCTTAGGGGTAATATTACTTGGATTATTCCCCTTTGACTGCAAAAGTTGCGGTAGACCGAGAGATGGGTGTCAGTCTGGCAAATTCAACATCTCCTGGTCGAATCCTTCTGGCAGTTTGTGACACCCACAAGGAAAACCTGAGGACAATATAACTAGACACTCTCTTGTCTGGAACCCACAGGGAAAACCTGAGGACAATATAACTGGACACTCTCTTGTCTGGAACCCACAAGGAAAATCTGAGGACAATATAACTAGACACTCTCTTGTCTGGAACCCACAAGGAAAACCTGAGGATAATATAACTAGACACTCTTGTCTGGAACCCACAAGGAAAACCTGAGTACAATATAACTAGACACTCTCTTTTCTGGAACCCACAAGGAAAACCTGAGGACAATATAACTGGACACTCTCTTGTCTGGAACCAACAAGTAAAACCTGAGGACAATATAACTAGACACTCTCTTTTCTGGAACCCACAAGGAAAACCTGAGGATAATATAACTAGACACTCTCTTTTCTGGAACCCACAAGTAAAACCTGAGGACAATATAACTAGACACTCTCTTTTCTGGAACCCACAAGGAAAACCTGAGGATAATATAACTAGACACTCTCTTTTCTGGAACCCACAAGTAAAACCTGAGGACAATATAACTAGACACTCTCTTTTCTGGAACCCACAAGTAAAACCCGAGGACAATATAACTAGACACTCTCTTGTCTAGAACCCACAAGTAAAACCTGAGGACAATATAACTGGACACTCTCTTGTCTAGAACCCACAAGTAAAACCTGAGGACAATATAACTGGACACTCTCTTGTCTAGAACCCACAAGTAAAACCCGAGGACAATATAACTGGACACTCTCTTGTCTAGAACCCACAAGTAAAACCCGAGGACAATATAACTAGACACTCTCTTGTCTAGAACCCATAAGTAAAACCCGAGGACAATATAACTAGACACTCTCTTGTCTCGAACCCACAAGGAAAGCCTGAGGACAATATAACTAGACACTCTCTCGTCTGGAACCCACTGTCAACAGCTTTCCTGGAGTGGAGGGAACAAGCTATCACACTTATCTACGAATATATATATATATATATATATATATATATATATATATATATATATATATATATATATATATATATATATATATATATATATATATATATATATATATATCATCTCATCATGTTCCTCTTGTACCTTGCGGTGTGGAGGTGAAGTATAAACTTCATGAGAGTGCCCGATTGTGGACTTCATATATCGGCATTCCCATGGATTCTGCCATTCCCTCCGTCCAACGTTTACGTGGTCGGCCTCTTCCTCTGTTTCCATCTGGTCTGTACATCATTGCTTGTTGTGGCATGCTGTTGACTGGTAACCTACTTGCATGGCCAAACCATTTGACTTGCTGCTTTCTAATAAAATCTAGTGGTGCTTTAACTCCCACTTTAGTCCTGATTTCTTCATATCTGATCTTATCTCTTCTTGATACGTTGAGTATTCTTCTCAGGAACCTCATTTCTGTTGTTGTGATTTTTCTTGTCTCTTTTTCTGTCATTGTCCAGGTTTGGCATTGGTAGCACAGAGTTGGTAGGAAGATTGTGTTGTAAAGTACTTTTACCGACCAAGGGATGTTACCCTTTCAAACATCATCCTGAAGATATTATGCATCTGTGGTATCTACAAACTCAATAACAAATGTATTATACAAAAGAGTGAAGAATATGTGGTTGTAGTGTAGGTATGTCTGGTGTGAGCTAATCGCTACGAGACAGATTTAGTGGAGGCTGCCACTAGAAGAATGTCATCATTGTACACATGCTAGAGCATCACACCACATAGGAATGTCACTTAGCTCTTAGCTTCTCGCTGCAGGTCCTCAGTCTTTGACCATATATCACCTCCTCCGAGTTGACAGCAAGTCAGGATAATGACACTGGGACACCAGAGCATGTGTCTAAATGATACTTATAGTTCTCATCCAATCCTATCCGGTAGATGCCTCCATCATAGGTCTATACTTATAGTAGCACAGTTTCTAAATTACTGTTCACCGAAGCACAATGTCCAGTGCTAAATTTCCAATAGAACACTGTCCATGTCTAACTTTACTATAGCCTAAGGTTTCTGGCTATATTCACAATCCAAAATCTAATTGGAGTGACCCAAGTGTTACTTGATATATCACAAAGTTGAGTGGTAGTCGGGTAGGTAATCAGTGGTACAGCTGGACGATCACATGGACAATATACTTGCCCGGACTCCTCATCATAACATGGTGGGTAAGTCATCCTGGAACTCCTCTGAGAGTATAGACGACTGACCGGGTGGTGGGCAGTAGGATCACCTCACGTTAGCTGGTCTGTCCAGACTGCTGATGTTGACACAGAACGATGGTTTTACTGACTGTCCATCACTCCTCACCGGAAGGCAGAATCTTTTCATTCGTTTATGCAGTTGAAGTATGGGACCTCGTCCAACCTGAGGACGCAATGTCTACAGTCTTTAATATGTATGTTGACACTGGCACCAATTCTTTCAATAACTGCAACCACACATAACCTCTTGCCAGCTGGCCAGAACCACAATCATCTCCCTCTGTTCTTAGGTCACTGCGACTGCGCAGTCAGAACAAGAGTTCCTGTACCATCATCTCTCGAACCTTCCAGAATCCAAGGGCATAATCCTTCACTCCCTTAGGGGTAATATTACTTGGATTATTCCCCTTTGACTGCAAAAGTTGCGGTAGGACCGAGAGATGGGTGTCAGTCTGGCAAATTCAACATCTCCTGGTCGAATCCTTCTGGCAGTTTGTGACACCCACAAGGAAAACCTGAGGACAATATAACTAGACACTCTCTTGTCTGGAACCCACAGGGAATACCTGAGGACAATATAACTGGACACTCTCTTGTCTGGAACCCACAAGGAAAATCTGAGGACAATATAACTAGACACTCTCTTGTCTGGAACCCACAAGGAAAACCTGAGGATAATATAACTAGACACTCTTGTCTGGAACCCACAAGGAAAACCTGAGTACAATATAACTAGACACTCTCTTTTCTGGAACCCACAAGGAAAACCTGAGGACAATATAACTGGACACTCTCTTGTCTGGAACCAACAAGTAAAACCTGAGGACAATATAACTAGACACTCTCTTTTCTGGAACCCACAAGGAAAACCTGAGGATAATATAACTAGACACTCTCTTTTCTGGAACCCACAAGTAAAACCTGAGGACAATATAACTAGACACTCTCTTTTCTGGAACCCACAAGGAAAACCTGAGGATAATATAACTAGACACTCTCTTTTCTGGAACCCACAAGTAAAACCTGAGGACAATATAACTAGACTCTCTTTTCTGGAACCCACAAGTAAAACCCGAGGACAATATAACTAGACACTCTCTTGTCTAGAACCCACAAGTAAAACCTGAGGACAATATAACTGGACACTCTCTTGTCTAGAACCCACAAGTAAAACCTGAGGACAATATAACTGGACACTCTCTTGTCTAGAACCCACAAGTAAAACCCGAGGACAATATAACTGGACACTCTCTTGTCTAGAACCCACAAGTAAAACCCGAGGACAATATAACTAGACACTCTCTTGTCTAGAACCCATAAGTAAAACCCGAGGACAATATAACTAGACACTCTCTTGTCTAGAACCCACAAGTAAAACCCGAGGACAATATAACTAGACACTCTCTTGTCTAGAACCCACAAGTAAAACCCGAGGACAATATAACTAGACACTCTCTTGTCTAGAACCCACAAGTAAAACCCGAGGACAATATAACTAGACACTCTTTTGTCTAGAACCCACAAGTAAAACCCGAGGACAATATAACTAGACACTCTCTTGTCTAGAACCCACAAGTAAAACCCGAGGACAATATAACTAGACACTCTCTTGTCTAGAACCCACAAGTAAAACCCGAGGACAATATAACTAGACACTCTCTTGTCTAGAACCCACAAGTAAAACCCGAGGACAATATAACTAGACACTCTCTTGTCTAGAACCCACAAGTAAAACCCGAGGACAATATAACTAGACACTCTCTTGTCTAGAACCCACAAGTAAAACCCGAGGACAATATAACTAGACACTCTCTTGTCTAGAACCCACAAGTAAAACCCGAGGACAATATAACTAGACACTCTTTTTTAACCAGCTCTGTGGCGAAGGGGTTACGGACGCAATTCGTAATCCCGCATACCGCGTTCTAAACACACCTGTGGGCGATTTGGAAGTAGACCAGACCGCCTGTGTTGATTTCCACACAATGGTATGAGTGTCAGTCGTTCGGGAAGCAATAGCAACTACTGTGACGTAAACTTTTCCAGGAATCACAAACAGCCACAAGATGTTGGAGTTGACTGCTACGTCCTGTAAAGATATGCAGCTAATTTTTTTTTCTCTTGTTTGGAACACAAAAGGCAGAAAAAAAGAGTGGCTTGAAGTTCCGTAAGACTTGACGGACTGACACAATGCAATAGTAACACTGGGTCGTGAGTGCAGAGAATGGGCAGCGGGCCGCACTGAGTTTGAAGTGCAACAACTGAACCAGAGCAACACACATCAAGGTGACATAGTCATCTACGCCGATGGGTCAGTGGTGAGAAACAGACGTAGTGGTTGGAGTTTTATTGCAAAGGCTAATGGGCGAGTCTTGAAAAAGGAGAGTCTGGCATAAGATACTACGACCTCCAGCAAGAGAATGGAGGTGGAAGCAGTAACAGCGGCATTCCGTTGGTTAGAGGAGACTACTGCAACACACATTATATTCATTACAGCTTCAAAGGGTATGCTTAGTAAGGTGGAAAAAGGAATAGTTCATGTGGAATGGCTGTCGTCGCTTCAGGGATCACAGATTGTGAGAATTGTATGGATATTTTGCCCATGGTCGTACGGGGATGCGGGGGGGGGGGGGGGGATGAACAGGCTGATAGGCTGGCAGGGAATAATCTCTTGGTGGTAGATTGCCTTTGGACGAGTGGGAGGTTGTCGTGCGCTTGTGGGACTAGGTGGAGACTGAGGGGGAACAGATTGAGAACCCGTATGTGGAAAGAATCTGATTGCGGGAGATCGGTAGAGGTTGCTGAAAAATCTCAAAACTGAGGGAAGACCAGGAGAATTTTAAATCAGATAGCGGTGAGAACGATTAGTAGTGTGGCTCTTCGCTGGCTGTTGAACGAGGGGATAGAACTGGTATGGGAATGTCCTGAGTGCAGTGATATCGGCTCTTAACTCAACTCAACTCATCTCAAAAGCAGGAGACCTACAGTGATGAATAATAAAATGTGGAGGACATGGGGCGAGCTGCGGGACATAGCAAAACATAGGACCGCTTGGTGTGGTTTGGTTGAGCGGCTAAAGGGGGAAAAGGGGCAGGAAAACCAAAAAAAAAAAGGGGGGGGGGAACCATCCATTGTGTCGTGTAGTAACTTCCGTTTGTTGATTTTGTGTCCGTGGATACGTGTGTATGCACGCGCGTGAGTGTTCAGGTTATATTCAGATTGACGGGGGCGTGAAAATGCATGGATAGCACTGATTGGGGCGATGATTATAATGGTGACGTGGTCCAGTCTTTGTCCTAGTGGTTGTGCTATCTATTTCTGCAATCTTTGAATTTCCGTCTATCTTCTCTTTAACGGTTTCAGCGGTCTAAAAGGGAGAAGATCGACTTCATCGCACCGAGTTTTATCCCATATGGCTCGGTCTCTTTCCGCAGAGCGGCCTGCCGAAAGCTTTGCTCAGAGCACCAACTCCGTAGCTCCAGTGACAACTTCCGGGGGCTTCCGTAAACAGCGCACTCGTGAATCGAATAACATGAAAACAACCGATTTATACACAAACAGAAAATCTTAAGGTCTTATACACAAAAAGAGATGAATATCCGACTCATACACAAGAATATATGAATGTCCGGCTTATTCACAAAAAGAGCATATTACGACCTAAAAGTGAGAGTCCGACTCATAGACTAAGAGAAAATCATAAGATCTGAAAGTCCGTCTTATGCTCTAAAAGAAAATCATATCTAAATATTGGGATTATGCACACAGATAAAAATCTTAAGATATGAATGTCTGACTCGCGCACTAAAAGAAAATCATAATATCTGAATGTCCGGCTTATACACAAAACAAATCTGAAAGTCTGGTTTATGCACTAACAGAAAATCGTTTGATATGAATGTTCGACTGGTAGTCTGAAAGAATCGTAAAACGTCAGTATGTGGCTGGGTATAACGTCAGTATGTGGCTGGGTATAACGTCAGTATGTGGCTGGGTATAACGTCAGTATGTGGCTGGGTATATCATTTTCTCGAGGTGTGACTTATGTTGTATGTAAACACAAAAAACCAGAAATCACAACTCAATCAGCGACCCAGGAGAACCAATACAAGACAAGGTAGTATACAACTCTGTAGTTGTAGTCCATCTTCTCTTTGTGTACATGTTTGTAACTCTTATGTTCTTACTCATGTCCCGGTGTCCATGTCACTGGGAATTACATGTCTCGTTGTAACGGAATTCAACAGTCTTGTCATGGAAACAAGGACCTTGCCGACAGGTCTTGCTAACTTCCCATGACCTGGTATTAATTAAACCCGTCAGAAAGCGAAACCCGCCAAGAGTCGGGTAATGATGCATCAATCTGCCCAGAAAAACCAAACAGGCAAACATTTTTTTCTCCCAGAAAATCCTGGCTTTAGGAAAAACACGAGGAAATGTCCGTTGAAAGACAGAAGACAAACTGTTGAATTCTGCCTTCACTGTTATTTTATGTGTTGTCTGTCTGTCAGTCTGTGTGGTTGCGTGTACTCCTGGCCGTGGACAGAACCAGTATGCGAAATTTCGAGAACACAAGTAACTTTTGACCAGTTTCTGCTAATTTTAGACTTTATTTTTCAACCCCTAGTGATCAGTTTAGTAGTGTGGCTTTTGTCCACCAATGTACACATACATTTTAAATTTACAAACAAGGCCGTCCCACAGTCGTTGAAAATAAGCAGGTAATTTCAGAAACTCGCAACCTGGTTTCTGCTCTCTTGAAGTTTTCAAGATTTTTCTATTTTTTGTTTTTTTAAATTTGTTTCAAACTGAACATAATTTTCATCTCAGTTCTTAAAACGAGGTTTTTGAAATCTAGTTCATATTTTAGAATTTGGCCAATTGAAATTACGCAGGATTAAGTTACCAAAGTAAGACAGAGAAGTTTATACAAGAGAGACCATTGCAGATATAACAGTTCATTAATTTCAAACGATCGAGACAAGAAGAAATTAAAGTGTAAATTTATTAATCATGTATCCATTTTATTAAAGTTATGAGGCTTTATGTTTTTCCACGGAACTAAAAAGAAGTAATCGATAATTAGAATGTGTAGAAAAGCACTGGTCAGCTGGTCACTTGTTTACCCTAATTTCGCAGACTGTGTTCTGAAATTCTCCCAACTGAGCCACCTGAAGCAACACTACCGCTCTCACACGGGCGAGAAGCCGTACAAGTGTACTCATCTAGGTAGGTATTCCGTGCTGTCTGAACGTTGACACAGTTTCACCCTAATATTTCCGTCTACATTAGCTCAATATTTCAGTCAAACAGAGGTTTATTTAGTCTCTGTGTCTGTGTCTATGTGTCCATATTTAAATGTGCTTCAGTATTGGTCTTCTCTTGCATCTTTCGTCTAATATCTCTCTCTCTCTCTCTCTCTCTCTCTCTCTCTCTCTCTCTCTCTCTCTCTCTCTCTCTCTCTCCTCTCTCCTCTCTCTCCCTCTCTCTCTCCTCTCTCTCCCTCACTCTTTCTATCTCTCATTGTCTGTCCACTCTCGCATTGTCTGTCTACTCTCGCATTGTCTGTCTTCTGTCTCATTGTTAATTTAATGTCATATTCTGTCTATTATCACATTTTCTGCTTACTCTCGCACTGTCTGTCTACTGTCGCATTGTCTCTCGTATTGTTTATCTATTATCGTAGTGTCTGTCTACTCTCACCTTGTCTACTACTACTTGTCTATTCTCATTTTGTCTGCCTACTCTCTCGTCTATCTACTCTCACATTGTATGTCTACTCTCTTGTCTATCTACTCTCACATTATCTATCTACTCTCACATTGTCTGTCTACTCTCACATTATTTATCTTCTCTCACATCGTCTATCTACTCCCACATTGTCAGTCTACTCTCACTTTGTCTGTCTATTCTCTCGTCTATCTACTCTCACTTTGTCTGTCTACTCTCGCGTCTATCTACTTTGACTGTATATATCTACTCTCACATTGTCTGTCTACTCTCACATTGTCTGTCTACGCTCACATCGACAATCTACTCTCACTTTGTCTATCTACTCTTTCTTTGTGTGTCTACTCTCTCGTCTATCTACTCTCACATTGTCTGTCAACTCTCACTTTGTCTGCATATTCTCACTTTGTCTGCCTACTCTCTCGTCTATCTACTCTCACATTGTCTATCTACTCTCACATTGTATATCTACTCTGACATCTTCTGTCTACTCTCACATTGTCTATCTACTCTCATATTGTCTATCTACTCTTACATCGTCTATCTACTCTCACATTGTCTATCTACTCTCACATTGTATATCTACTCTGACATCGTCTATCTACTCTCACATTGTCTATCTACTCTTACATCGTCTATCTACTCTCACATTGTCTATCTACTCTCACATTGTATATCTACTCTGACATCGTCTATCTACTCTCACATTGTCTATCTACTCTCATATTGTCTATCTACTCTTACATCGTCTATCTACTCTCACATTGTCTGTCTACACTCTCGTCTATCTACTCTCACTTTGTCTGACTACTCAGTCTATTCTCACATTATCCATCTACTCTCACTTTGTCTGCCTACACTCCTATTGTCTGTCTACTCTCACATTTCCTGTATACTCTCACATTATCCATAAGCTAATATCTACTCTTACATTGTCTATCTACTCTCACTGTGTATGTCTACTCTCACATTGTCTGTCTACTCTCACATTGTCTGTCTACTCTCACATTGTCTGTCTACTCTCACATTGTCTGTCTACTCTCGCATCATCTATCTACTCTCACTTTGTCTACTCTCACTTTGTCTACTCTCACTTTGTCTGTCTACTCTCTCGTCTATTTACTCTTACTTTGTATGTCTACTCTCACATTGTCTATCTACTCTCACTTTGTCTGTCTACTCTCACAATGTCTGTCTACTCTCACATTGTCTGTCTACTCCCACATTGTCTGTCTACTCTTACTTTATCTATCTACTCTCACACTGCCTGTCTACTCTCACATTGTCTGTCTACTCTCACATTGCCTGTAGACTCTTACATTGTCTGTCTACTCTCATATTGTTTGTCTACTCTCACATTGTCTATCTACTCTCACATTGTTTGTCTACTCTCACATTGTCTGTCTACTCTCACATTGTCTGTCTACTTCTCACATTGTCTGTCTACTCTCACATTGTCTGTCTACTCTCACATTGTCTGTATACTCTCACTTTATCTGTCGACTCTCACATTGTCTGTCCACTCTCACATTGTCTGTCTACCCTCACATTGTCTGTCTACTCTCACATTGTCTGTCTACTCTCACATTGTCTGTCGACTCTCACATTGTCTGTCCACTCTCACATTGTCTGTCTTCTCTCTCGCCTAACTACTCTTACTTTGTATGTCTACTCTCACATTGTCTGTCTACTCTCACATTGTCTGTCTACTCTCACATCATCTGTCTACTCTCACATTGTCTATCTACTCTCACATTGTTTGTCTACTCTCACATTGTCTGTCTACTCTCACTTTATCTGTCGACTCTCACATTGTCTGTCCACTCTCACATTGTCTGTCTACTCTCTCGCCTAACTACTCTTACTTTGTATGTCTACTCTCACATTGTCTGTCTACTCTCACATCATCTATCTACTCTCACATCATCTGTCTACTCTCACATTGTCTATCTACTCTTATATTGTCTGTCTACTCTTATATTGTCTCTCTACTCTCACTTTCTCTGTCGACTCTCACATTGTCTGTCGACTCTCACATTGTCTGTCTACTCTCACATTGTCTGTCTACTCGCATATTGTCTATCTACTCTCATATTGTCTATCTACTCTCATATCGTCTGTCTACTCTCGCATTGTCTGTCTACTCTCACATTGTCTATCTACTCTCGTAATGTCTATCTACTCTCGTATTGTCTGTCCTCTCCCCCATTGTCTGTCTAGTATGTGGGTACTGTATGTTCTCCTTCCTCTATCTCTGTCTTGTTCATGTGAAGAGACGATGCAGTCCCTCTACATTCACACCCAGCATGTCCACTAGAGCCACGCCAAGAGAAATGTCCCCCTCACTCCCCCAGGCTCCACCAAACCTACATGGACATAAACATATCACACAAAACAAGGAAATCACCACTCACTTCATCCCAACGTGCAAGACGCCATTGTGTCTGTTTCTATAATCACCATTATGTGCCATGTCGAGAGGAATGTTCGGTCATAATTCGCCATCTCACACGATCTCCAGAGTCGTGGATCAGGCCTGTGTTCTTGTATGCCATCTGGCCAATCCATCCAAGATGTTTGTCTTCCCTCTTATTCGTTCCTATCAAGTTTGCCAGCTGTCGCCAAGTTTTCAACTTTGTCTCCTCATAACTTGCCACAAAATCTTGATTATGTACTTATCTAATGAATTTACGGTTTTCATTTATTTATTGAAGAACTGCATCGATCGTATTTCACTCTGTCCGTGGTACCCTTTGTATTTTTCTCAGAAACTATATTTCCACTGCTATTAAGTGCTTCTCAGCTTGCCTGTTTATTGTCCATGTTTCACATGTATACAGCAGTATAGGTTCTATGTAGCAATTCAACAATCTTTTCCTAAATTTAGTTGATAACTTTTTATTGTCAACATTTTACCATCTTGCAAAAGGCTACCTTTGCCATGGCGATTCTTGTTCTAATCTCTTCAAGGCATCTCCCATCAGATGTTATGGTGTTCCGAAATAATTGTACCGATTCACTTGTTGAAGAATATTCCCATTTACTTGTATATTACATTGAGGTATTTCTTTCTTCTTAGTGACGACCATATGTGTCTTCTTATATTTTAATTCCAACCCTAGTTGTTTACAGGGTACAATAACCACATCTACTAAATGCTGCAGATCCTGATCATTGTCTGCTTATCAGTACTGTGTCATCTGCGTGTCTTATATATATCCTCCGATGACGATTCCTCTCGTATCGCTTTAATTTAGCATATTTTCACTATATAGTGGACAATGTCTGAAAACATTGCGCAACCCTGTCACAGACTTTCTTTATTAGCTGCTTTGTTAACTTTATGGCTGCAGTTTAGCAGCTGTTGAGAGATGGCCGAGGGAGTTTTATAGCGTGTTGACTGCTCAGGGATTCCTGGAGCCTGATTAACTCTCTTAATTTATGTTGACATACTTCGTTGTCGGATTTTATGGCAGCATATTGTTTCCAACATACGTTCTCCGCGAGTTTAAGATCTTCCTCATCAGTGTGCAGATCTGCAACTATGTTGATCATGTCGATTTGTCTTACTTCATCATGTCGATTTGTCTTACTTTATCGTGTCGATTTGTATTACTTTATCATGTTGACATGTCTCACTTTATCATGTCAATTTGTCTTACTTTATCATGTCGACATTGTCTTACTTTATCATGTCGACATGTCTTACTTTATCGAAAGTCTTTGTGTAGTCAATAAAACAAACGTGTAGGTCTTTGTATACTTCTATAGAACGCTCTGTGGCGAAGTGGTCAAGCCGTTTGACTCGTGCTCCGAAGGTTGTGGGTTCGATTCCGGTCCGCGTCCTTCGGTTTACGAGTTAAATGTTTGGGAGACTCCTGTGGGTCGTCGCTAAAAGCTACGGAGTTCGTGCTTTGTGCGACGCTTTCCGTGATGCGGAAAGAGACCGAGCCATATGGGATAAAATCCGGTGCAATGAAGTCGACCCTCTCGACTTTTAAGCGACTTTTTTTTTTATAGAACGCTCAGTTCTCAGCATATACACAGCATTTGCTGTACCCTTTCCTTCTACAAACCCACATTGTTCTTCTCCTTTTTCGGGTTGTATTTGCTTCCTAACTCTTTGCAAGATAATTCTCAGCAAAATCATCGTGATGTGGCTCACAATGTTAATTGTTCGATGTTTATCACATTCCAAGGCTCTTGATTTCTTAGAGATTGCAATAAACATAGATTTACATAAGTCATGAGGTATAATCTCTAGTATGATATTATTGCACAGAGATCTGGTGACCTGGTCTACTTCATCTTCTTCCGAAGCATAAATTATTTCAGTTATGGTGCTGGTTCAACCCGGAATCTTGTTGGACTTCGTTTGGTGAGGGGCATTCTTAAAAATTGATGGTCTTTCCATATTATAGGGAATATCATACTACTCCTCGCTTGAATCTTTGTACGGGTCTTTCGTGTATTCTGACCACCTATGTAAACTGTTTCAATTAGAAAGAAAAAAGTAATGGAGGCCTCCATGTCAGGGGTGAAGTTCGTGGTGATTTCCATATTTTGTGTGATATTTTCATTTTCGCGAAGAATTCTTGAACCTGAAGATGAGAGTAGGAAAGTTCACGAATATATATATATGGTATAGTTGAATTGTTGCTTGTCAATGTAAAGTCCACCATTGTGTTTACATATGAAATGGACAGTCACTGGGTTTTCTAAGACTATGTCTGTCGTTTTACATTGTCTATCTGTCTGTTTCATAGAGTAAGTCTTCTTTTTCTGTTTGTAGTCTGCCTATCTGTCTACCCGTCTCCCGCCTGTCTGTCTGTCTGTGTGCTCCAGCTTTGTCTTTGTCTGTTTCTGGTAATATGTCTGCCTTTCTGTCTACCCGTCTCCCGTCTGTCTGTCTGTCTGTCTGTCTGTGTGCTCCAGCTTTGTCTGTCTCATAGAGTTTGTCTGTCTCTGGTAGTATGTCTGCCTTTCTGTCTACCCGTCTGTCTGTCTGTCTGTCTGTCTGTCTGTCTGCCTGTGTGCTCCAGCTGTGTCTATCTCATAGAGTTTGTCTGTCTCTGGTAGTATGTATGCCTGTTCTTGTTGTGTCTGTCTTCTCTCCCTATGTCCCTCTCTTCCAGCTATGTCTGCGTTCTTCGTTATTTCTGCCTGCTCTCGCCATGTCTGTCTGTCTGCTCTCACTGTATCTGTCTGTCTGCTCTCACTGTGTCTGTCTGTCTGCTCTCGCTGTGTCTGTCTGTCTGCTCTCGCTGTGTCTGTCTGCTCTCGCTGTGTCTGTCTGCTCTCGCTGTGTCTGTCTGCTCTCGCTGTGTCTGTCTGCTCTCGCTGTGTCTGTCTGCTCTCGCTGTGTCTGTCTGCTCTCGCTGTGTCTGTCTGCTCTCGCTGTGTCTGTCTGTCTGCTCTCGCTGTGTCTGTCTGCTCTCGCTGTGTCTGTCTGCTCTCGCTGTGTCTGTCTGCTCTCGCTGTGTCTGTCTGCTCTCGCTGTGTCTGTCTGCTCTCGCGGTGTCTGTCTGCTCTCGCTGTGTCTGTCTGCTCTCGCTGTGTCTGTCTGCTCTCGCTGTGTCTGTCTGCTCTCGCCATGTCTGTCTGTCTGCTCTCGCTGTGTCTGTCTGTCTGTCTGCTCTCGCCATGTCTGTCTGTCTGCTCTCACTGTATCTGTCTGTCTGCTCTCACTGTGTCTGTCTGTCTGCTATCGCTGTCTGTCTGTCTGCTATCGCTGTGTCTGTCTGCTCTCGCTGTGTCTGTCTGCTCTCGCTGTGTCTGTCTGCTCTCGCTGTGTCTGTCTGTCTGCTCTCGCTGTATCTGTCTGTCTGCTCTCGCTGTATCTGTCTGTCTACTTTCACTGTATCTATATGTTTACTCTCGCTGTATCTGTTTGTCTACCCTCACTGTATCTGTCTGTCTACTTTCACTGTATCTATATGTTTACTCTCGCTGTATCTGTCTGTCTGCTCTCGCTGTATCTGTCTGTCTGCTCTCGCTGTATCTGTCTGTTAAATCTCACTGTGTCTATCTCTCGGTTCTCGGCGCGTCTGCTCTCACTGTGTATGTCCGTCTACTCTAGCTGTATCCGTCTGTCTACTCTCGCTGTGTCTTTCCGTCTACTCTGACTGAATCTGTCTACTTTCGCTGTGTCAGTCCGCCTACTGTATATGTTTGTCTACTCTCACTGTATCTGTCTGTCTACTTTCACTGTATCTATATGTTTACTCTCACTGTATCTTTTTATCTACTCTCACTGTATCTGTCTGTCTACTTTCACTGTATCTATATGTTTACTCTCACTGTATCTGTTTGTCTACCCTCACTGTATCTGTCTGTCTACTTTCACTGTATCTATATGTTTACTCTCGCTGTATCTGTCTGTCTGCTCTCGCTGTATCTGTCTGTCTGCTCTCGCTGTATCTGTCTGTTAAATCTCACTGTGTCTATCTCTCGGTTCTCGGTGCGTCTGCTCTCACTGTGTCTGTCTGTCTACTCTAACTGTATCCGTCTGTCTACTCTCGCTATGTCTTTCCGTCTACTCTGACTGAATCTGTCTACTTTCGCTGTGTCAGTCCGCCTACTGTATATGTTTGTCTACTCTCACTGTATCTGTCTGTCTACTTTCACTGTATCTATATGTTTACTCTCACTGTATCTGTTTGTCTACTCTCACTGTATCTGTCTGTCTACTTTCACTGTATCTATATGTTTACTCTCACTGTATCTGTTTGTCTACTCTCACTGCATATGTCTGTCTACTCTCACTGTATCTGTCTGTCTACCCTCGCTGTATCTATTTGTTAATCTCACTGTGTCTGTCTCTCTGTTCTCAGTGTGTCTACTCTCGCTGTGTCTGTCTGTCTACTCTCACTGTATCTCTCTGTCTACTCTCACTGCATATGTCTGTCTACTCTCACTGTATCTGTCTGTCTACTCTCACTGCATCTGTCTGTCTACTCTCACTGTATCTGTCTGTCAGCTCTCACTGTATCTGTCTGTCTGCTCTCACTGTGTCTGTCTGTCTACTCTCACTGTGTCTGTCTGTCTGTCTACTCTCACTGTGTCTGTCTGTCAGCTCTCATTGCATCTGTCTGTCAGCTCTCTCTGTATCTGTCTGTCAGCTCTCACTGTCTGTCTGTCTGTCAGCTGTCACTGAGTCTGTACGTCTGTTCTACCTATGTCTATCTTCTCTTGCTTTGTCTGTTCTCTTCCCTTAAGTGAGTGATAAGTTAAGCTAGCGACGTTCTGTTGTCTGACTCATGTGTCAGATATAAGATCAAATGTAAGGTCATATTAAGGTAAGATATAAGGTCACATAGTTTAAAGGTCAACATACGGTCAGAGCTAAGGTCAGAGGTAGAGTTAGTTGATTTAAGAGATGAGATAGTTCATTATGTAAAACTGAGTTTAAAATAGATTCAAATTGTCAGGCTAAAGATAGAACAGACTCACTCAATAGATCAAAGTACTAGGCTGAATATAGAACAGACTCACTCAATAGATCAAAGCCGAGTAGGTCCACCCCATCACATTCAAGGTAGAATTGAACCACTTTGTCAGTGAATGTCCCGGCTACATTTCCCCCTCTGAGACCATGTCCCGGCTAGATTTCCCGCGTCTGAGACCATGTCCGGGCTACATTTTCCCCTGCGAGACCATATTCTGGCTAGATTTCCCCCTGTGAGACCATGTTCTGGTTAGATTTCCCTCTGTGAGACCATGTTCTTGCTAGATTTCCCCCTGTGAGACCGTGATCTGGTTAGATTTCCCCTTGTGATACCATGTTCCTTCTAGATTTCCCCTTAGAACGACATTTCCCAGTCAGATTTCTCTTTGTAATCCCACGTTCTGACTAGATTCTCTCACGTAAGACCATATTCTTACTAGATTCTCTCATGTATGACCAAACTCAGGCTACATTCTGTCATGGAAGACCATATTCTGGCTAGATTCTCTCATGTAAGACCACGTTCTGACTAGATTATCTCATGTAAGACTATGTTCTGACTAGATTCTCTCTGTGTAAGATCATGTTCTGGCTAGATTCCATCGCGTAAGACCACGTTCTGACTAGATTATCTCAAGTAAGATCATGTTCTGACTAGATTCTCTTATGTAAGACCATGTTATGACTAGATTCATTCGTGTAAGACCATATTCTGACTAGATTCTCTCACGTAATACTACGTTCTGACTAGATTCATTCGCGTAAGACCATATTCTGGCTAGATTCTCTCATCTAAGAAAATGTTCTGGCTAGATTCATTCGCGTAAGACCACGTTCTGACTAGATTATCTCATGTAAGATCATGTTCTGACTAGATTCTCTCATGCAAGACCATGTTAACTAGATTATCTCTTGTAACACTGTTCTGACTAGATTCTCTCATGTAAGATCATGTTCTGGCTAGATTCTCCCATGTAACACCATGTTCTGACTAGATTCTCTCATGTAAGATCATTTTCTGGCTAGTTTCTCTCATGTAACACCATATTCTGACTAGATTCCTTCATGTAAGACCATGTTCTGACTAGATTCTCTCATGTAAGACCATGTTCTAACTAGATTCTCTCTTGTAACACCATGTTCTAACAAGATTCTCTCATTCAAGATCATGTTCTGGCTAGATTGTCTCATGTAACACCATGTTCTGACTAGATTCTCTCATGTAAGATCATTTTCTGGCTAGTTTCTCTCATGTAACACCATATTCTGACTAGATTCTCTCATGTAAGACTATGTTCTGTCTAGATTCTCTCATGTAAGACCATGTTCTGGCTAGATTTCCCCTTATAAAACCATGTCCCGATAAATTTCCCTATCTAATGCTATGCCCGTCTACATTTCCATGTTTATTGTGCGCATGTTTTCAAGCTTGTGTTATCACCAGTAAGCGATATTAACGCCAGTTTTTAAGCTTGTGTTAGCAGTAAGCGAAATTAACGCCAATTTTTTTTCTTCAATAGGCTAAAATAAAGATTATCACTCGATCTGTTCAATTTGTCCAGCGAAACAATCATGAGATCTTACAGGACATGTAAGCAATATCTGTTGGTGGACATCATGTGAACAGTCTGAGTTATGCAGATGACGCGTTCTGATTGCTGAAATATGACACGCAGTATCAAAAAATTATAGATATATAATTGCAATAGAAATTCATAACAAAGCTCTTAGTATGATTGACAGAAAAACAGATTATCAAGTAATTACAAAGTAAAATATGCAAACTGCAAAGTAAATGGAACTAGTCTGAAGCAAGTCAATATATTTCAGTCTTTGGATATTTTGAGATGAAATATGTGTTAAGGAAGACAGGTGTAACAGTTAAGGGCATACAAGAGACAACGCTGCCGTTATAGACGGATTTCACGCGAACGAAAGAGGAAGTTAGATGTTTAATAATCAAAGCAACAACAGCTTGTCACTAAATGAAGGATATTCTGTGTAGAAGATCTTTGTCAATCGAAGTTCTAAGGGGCTAAATAACAAACAATTAACAGATTGGTCAGGAATTATGTGGAAGCCGCAGAGATGTGGATTTATTGAAGATGATGAGAATAGGATGGACAGATAGACAGAAAGATCAATGAAGATATCTTGAAAAAAGGTTAACCAACAAGAGAACTGGTTACCAGTATCAGAAGACGGTAATTCATATTCTCTGGGCACAAACAAACTAGAGGGCTGTTCGAGTCCGTCGTGACAGTGGAAAAGTTGGAGGAGAGAAGAGATAGGGGAGACCAAGAGAGAAGATGTCGGACAGTCTGATGTCATGGCGTGGCGAAACATCAGTATCAGAAATAACTGGCAGTACGCAAGACAGAAGGTTGTGGACAGACATGATCACCAACGTTATAAGGTAACAAGAAGTGGAAAGAGGAGGAGCGGGTGGAGGAGGAGGAGATGATGAAGAAGAAGAGGGGGGGGGGGGTGAAGGCTACAGAATCACACATTTTTGAAACACCAAACGTTGGCATGTGGTGCCCGACGGACAAACTGGCCATTAGGAAGCACGTCTCAAGAAATAAGACGGTCTTCGTTGGCTGTTGAATATGAGGACTGGAGCACGTATGGGAATGTCCCTAGTGCCGTGATGTCGGTTCTTGGCTCAGCTTAGCTACTACTTTACTGTAGCAGCTTTAGCTGGTTTCTTAGCCACTTAAGTAGGTTAGCTAGCAACTATAGCTGGTTTTTAAGCCATTTTAGCAGGTTATCTAGGAAATTTAGCTGAATATGTAAACAAATACAATTGTGTACATATAAATGCAAAAGCAGAGACAATAACACTGACACCAGTGCACTCACGTTTGCAGACTGCAGTCTGACATTCTCTCAGTTGAGCCACCTCAAGCAACACAATCGCTCACACACGGGCGAGAAACCTTACATATGTTTGCAGCCAGGGTATGTAGTCATTCACTCCTCGAATGTATCACTGTTCGTTTGTCACATACACTCACAATTCGCCAGCTGTGTCCACATATCCCGTGTAATGTTCCCTATGAGCTTTGTCCACGCATATGTAGATATGTCTGCCCTTCTGTATATATAACCTACATGTCTGCAGATACATTCTACTTATCTGCAGATACTGTCTATTTATCTTTAAATACGGTATATCTGTATGTAGACACATGCCATTTATCTAAATACAGTCTGTTTATATGTAGACACAATCTATTCATATGTAATTATAGTTTATTTATATGTTAGTACAGTCTATTTATATGTACACACAGTCTGTTTAAATGTTCATGTAGTCTATTTATATTAAATACAGTCTGTGTATCTGTAAATACAGTTTATTCATCTGTAAATACAGTCTACCTAACTGCATATACAGTATATTTATCGGTAGATACAATCTGCTTATATGTAAATACAGTCTATTTATCTGTAAATCCATCTGAAAATACAATCGACACATCTGTGCCTAAAGTCTGTATATCTGCAGAGTACAGTCTATTATGATATACATGTGTCCATTCAGTCTATACTATGTAGATAGTCTATACACGTGTGCATACAGTCTAGATATCTGAAGACTACATGTTACGCATCTATACAGTCTACAGCATCTGTAGAATACAGTCTAGACATGTGTGCGCACAGTTTATGTACCTGTAGAGTACAGTTTACGCATCTATGCATACAGTCTGCACATCTATGCAGTCTACACATCTGAAATCAGTTTACACGGCTATAGATATAGTTTTCACTTATATAGATACAAAATTCAGGTACATATATGCAACATCACGTCTGAAGATAGTTCACACATCTCTGTGTATATTCTGCTACAAGATGTGATGATTTCCTATTTCGGTGCTCTGTATCCTTTGCGACGTTCATGGTAGGATAGATGATTTCTCTAGGAACCAGGCATGTTTGCATGGTAGAACATGTGATGTCTTTACAGATCAGGCATATTTCATTTATAGAATAGGTGGTTTCTCCTTAAATAGACGTTCAAATCAGGGATGTCTCAGTGGTAAGATAAGTAATTTATCTTGTAATCAGGAATTTCTCACTCTGAGAACAAGTTGTTTCTCTTGGAATCAACGCATGCCATGGTCGGAGGACAGAGGGGACAGATCTTGCGGATTTGTCTTGGAATCAAGCATGCCTCAGTTAGTGGTCAAGTTATTTCTCTTGGAATCAAGCATGCCTTAGGTGTGTGGACAAGTGATTTCTCTTGGAATCAAGCATGCCTCAGGTGTGTGGACAAGTGATTTCTCTTGGAATCAAGCATGCCTCAGTGTGTGGACAAGTGATTTCTCTTGGAATCAAGCATGCCTCAGTGTGTGGACAAGTGATTTCTCTTGGAATCAAGCATGCCTCAGTGTGTGAACAAGTGATTTCTCTTGGAAGGAGACATGGCATTTAAATGGAACAAACTCAGACTCTTAAGATACCAGACGAATCCCGGACTTAATTTTTTAGCGGATGCGTTAGAAATGTCCAGAACTACTTACGGAACGTTTTATCTATCCATCATCAAGTGCCATGCCGACTGGCGTAGGCGTTCATGACTCTCCACAGATACAGATCTCTGTCTTTGGTTTTCTGGATCAACTCTGCCGTTGATATTCCTCCATGCCACCGTCGCAACCCATCCAGCATCATTTCTCGTGGTCTGCCTCTGCTTCTCTTCCTCTCGATCTTTCCAGTTGTCACGATGTTCTCCAGCGCCTCTCTTCTCATCACATGACCCCAAAAAGCTGTTTGTCTCTTTCTTATTGTTGTATATAAATTTCTAGTTTCGTTAGCCTCTTTAAGGCAATCGTTGTTAGTTACTGTGGCAGTCCAAGGAATTCGCAATATTCGTCTAAGGAACCACATCTTTGTTGCTTCCAATCTCTTCCTAATTTGTTCATTTATATTCCAAGATTCACAGCCATACAGCAAAACAGGTTCTATATAGCTCTTCAGCACTCTCTTTCTTACATTCAATGATAGTGACTTATTGCATAAGATATTCTTCATTTTCTGAAATGCAGCCTTTGCTTGCCCTATTCTGCTCTTGATCTCTGTTGTGCATCTTCCATCTGATGTTATAAATATCCCTAGATATTTTAAACTATTCACTTGGTGAAGAATTTTTCCTTCTATCTCTATTTCACATTTGGATGTCACCTGTTTCTTTGATATCACCATTGTTACTGTTTTCTTGATATTCAAGGAGAGTCCTTTCTTTGCACTCTCTGTTACTACAATGTCCAACAATTGTTGTAGATCTGTTGCATTATCCGCTGTCAATACTGTGTCATCTGCATAGCGTATATTATTTATATTATAACCTCCAAATATTATTCCTGGCTTTTCTTTGATCTCTCTATCTACCATTACGAGTTAAATTTGATAATTGTATTGTCTTGATCTACTCTCGGGGGGGGGGGGGGGGGGGGGGGGGGGGGGGGGGGGGGGGGGGGGGGGGGGGGTAAACGTTGATTCTTGGCCTGTCTTGACTCAATTCTCTGTGAGAAGAAAAACGACGCTTGTCTTGTTATGGTCTAACGTTGATCTAAATTTGATTATTGTCTGGCTCTCAAGGTTTTGATAATTTGCTTAGTCTACTCTTTAGGGTAATATTGATTCTTGGCCTGTCGTGGCTCAATTCGTTGTGAGGAGGGACAACGACGTTTGTCTTGTTATGGTCTAATGTTGATCTAAATTTGATCATTGTCCGACTCTCATCTGACCTTGACACAGTTTGCTCGGGCAGCGCTGAAGGTAAATTTGAAGACAGCATTATGTCTTGACTTTTTAAGATTATTATTGACCGATTTTAGAATTCAGTCCTGAAATATGGATTCCGACATAGTTGCCGCCCCAGTAAATATAGGTCATGCCTAAAGTTAGGCCTTTTAGCTAAATCACCTGCCACCGTGGGTCCATTTGGGTCCTTCAGAGAAATGTTGATCCCTTTATAGTTCTTTAAGGGCACCCAAGATAGCTGAGTCTGCCTGTGACATGTGATACTGGGTGGGTGGAGGTCCACCTGTCACTGTATGAAAAATATTATAATTGGGGTCATGGAGAATCTGTAGATGGTACACCTGATGGTTGTGGTGCAAGAGATTCTCCCACGCACCCACACTTACCTCAATGTGGCTGGCTGTGCCACCACTAGTATCCAATTTCTCCCGGTTATCTAGCCGGCTTGAATCCGTGCACGATTTCACTGTCAAATGAAACCCGCCTGTAGATTTCTAGGAGTGGTTTGGGACCCCTGTTAGAGACAATGATCTTTTACATCTCAGAGTTAGCAGTTGAGAAACTAAACCTGTTCATTGCACAGTAACCGCTGAATCTGTTTATTGCACTGTAACAGCTGAACCTGTTTTTTTACCATGTAACGACTGAGTCTGTTTTTTACCATGTAACGACTGAGTCTGTTTGTTACCATGTAACGACTGAGTCTGTTTACTGCAATGTAGTAACTGAGCCATCTACACTAACAGTTTCGGCGAATGGCTGCTGCTCGAGCACATGTATTCAGTGGGTGTATTCTTCCTAATATCACCAACCCAGTATCTGTGACACTGTCACCAATCTGAACTCTATGACATTTTCACTAGCTTGGCATCCGTCACAATGCCATGAACCTGACATCTGTCACAGTGGCGGCATTAGCCTAACATTTTTGACAATGTTATTAGCTTGACGCGGGGTAGGGGATTCCCCATTCAAAGGAGAAGTAAGGTGCCTCCTTCCCTCCACCAGCCTACGGGACACCCTTGGGGCACCCGTTTAGCCTCCCGATCAGGGTTACGTGAAGCCATGGATGCGGGAGGTGAATGTAGTTGAAAAGCAGCCGACAGATAGTTGTAGGTTATGGTCTCCAGCTTCACAGCAGTAGGCGGAGGATCTCTTTTTTTTTTTGAGGGGAGACAATGGCAACGGTCATTGACCAGTATGGTCACTGCTTAGAAGGAAAGCACTGGCAAACTACCTTCTTTACAGATAGCAAGAAAATTATGTTTTACGGTCTCATCGAAAACCAATACAAAGATATCAATTGAAACGAGAAAAATAGTGTTGAAGTGCTACATAGAATCTGTTGTATGGATGTGAAGCGTGGACAATGAGCAGACAAGCTGAAAAACATCTGATGGCTGTGGAAATGTGCTTTCTTAGGAAAATGCAAAGAATACCATGAGCAGACACAAAAACCAATGAACAAGTCCTTCAAGAAACAAATGAAGATCGTAAACTGATTAGAGACATTAGAAGTAGACAGTCAAAAGTTGTTGGGCATGTTAAGAGAAGAAATGAATTGGAGAATTTGGTGACAACTGGCAAGGTCGAAGGGAAGAGACCAAGGGGAAGACAGAGAAGTACATACCTGGATAGCTTGGCCACGTGGCATGATCGAGACAGAAACACGGAGCTGATCCACGACTCTGGTGATCGAGAGAGATGGCAGAACATGACCGCCCACTCTTATCGGCATGGCACATAATTTATGGATGAATGGCTTAGCTTGACATCAGTCACAATGCCATAAGTCTGACATATGTGACAATGTTATTAGGTTGACATGTGTGACATTGTTGCCAGCCGACATAGGCAGCTGAAACATAGGTGAAGTTTGAAATGTCCTGATTTGACATAATAAAACTGGTGACGCGAAGTATAGATCTGCAATCCTGTGGACATATATTAGACCAATGTTAACCATGCGCCTAGAGCTGCAACTCTGAGAATCTTGCACTGTCCCCAGTAAGTCCTTGTATATAGCAACTCTGAGAATCTGGCACTGTCCCCAGTAAGTCCTTGTATATAGCAACTCTGAGAATCTTGCACTGTCCCCAGTAAGTCCTTGTATATAGCAACTCTGAGAATCTTGCACTGTCCCCAGTAAGTCCTTGTATATAGCAACTCTGAGAATCTTGCACTGTCCCCAGTAAGTCCTTGTATATAGCAACTCTGAGAATCTGGCATTGTCCCCGGTAAGTCCTTGTATATGGCAACTCTTAAAATCGTTGCACTGTTCCTCACCCCCAGTAAATCCTTGTATATGGCAACTCTGAGAATCTTGCACTGTCCCCAGTAAATCCTTGTATATGGCAACTTTGAGAATCTTGCACTGTCCCCAATAAGTCCTTGTATATGGCAATTCTGAGAATATTGCACTGTCTCTAGTTAGTTCTAGTATATGGCAGATCTGAGAATCTGTGTATTGTCTCCAGTAATGATGTGCCCTTGGCAGCTCTGAGAATAATAGCTCTGCCTCCAGTAACTCTGTGTCTATAGCTTCAACTCTGATAACCCTTGCACATCCCCAGTAAACCCGTGTCTATTACTTCAAATCTGAGAACCGTGTACTTCCTCCATTGGCTCCATGTTTAGAAAGCAAACTCTGAGAATCACCCAGATGCCTCCAGTAACACATTGATTTCAGCTGTGTCTATAAATGCTAGCCTGAGAATCCTTGCACCGCGACAAGTCACCGTATGTATAGCAACTCTAGAAGCCTTGCACTGCCCTCCAGCAACTTGTATCATTACACTGTCTTGCGAACCCCCTGATGATGACTCCAGGGACCTTGTGCTTAGAACTCCACCGTTTAGTACCACCCCTTTTCTATGACTGTCTTGCGGTCTTAACCATTTTCTATGACTGTCTTTGCTGTCTTTGGCCTAACATTAGACAGCAAGCACATAATAGCTGTAATATAACTGGCTCCAGCCATTGTCTCATGTGTATTGTTAGTGTTGTTGTTGAATTGTTAGCAATCTAGAATCTTTCACTGCCCAAACAATTTAGTGGACTCTAGATTCTTGCATTACACCCCCCCCCCCCCGCCCATCCAGAAATCATTGTATATGGCAACTCTGAAAATCTGACATTGTCCCCAGTTAGTCCTTGTATATGGCAACTCTGAGAATATTTCACTGTCTCCAGTTAGTCCTAGTATATGGCAGCTCTGAGAATCCGTGTATTGTCCCCAGTAATGATGTGCCTATGACAACTCTGAGAATCATAGCTCTGCCTCCAGTAACTCCGTGTCTATAGCTTTAACTCTCATAACCCTTGCAAATCCCCAGTAACCCCGTGTCTATTACTTCAACTCTGAGAACCTTGTACTTCCTCCATTGGCTCCATGTGTAGAAAGCAAACTCTGAGAATCACCTAGATGCCTCCAGTAACTCAGTGACCATGTATCTTTAGCAACTTGAGAAGCCCTGATGTGATTTCAGCTGTGTCTATAAATGCTAGACTGAGAATCCTTGCACCGCGACAAGTCACCGTATATATAGCAACTCTGAGAATCCTTGCACTGCCTCCAGCAACTGTATCATTAGCAGCTCTGAGAACCCCCCGATGTGGCTCCAGTGACCTTGGGCCTAAAACTGCATCTTTATGAACCCTTTTCTATGACTTTCTTTGCTGTCTTTAACCATTTTCTATGACTGTCTTTGCTATCTTTGCCTAACATAGGCAGTGGCACAACATAGCTGTAAAGATAACTGGCTCCAACATTTGTCTCATGTGTTATTGTTATTGTTGTTGTTATTTAATTTCACTTCCTGTGTAGAGCACTAGTCTACTCATTTTAAAAACACACAGGTATGCCAAACAACATTTTTAGAGTTAGCGTGGACAAACAAATTAGATGTTGGTAACAGATAGTTAACGCAGAGATAGGGAGAGAAAAGAACTGATATTGTAAACAGACAGACATTCTAATCTAAGACAGTGAAAAAAAAGCCACACAGTTTTGGCTAACACGTGAATTTCGTTAATAGATATTTGTAAACAGATAGATCTTTCACTCTGAGATAGGTAGAGAGGCCACATTAGTTTGGGCAAACAAATGAATGTTGTAAACAGATAGATATTTCACTCTGAGATGGGTAGAGAGGCCACATAAGCTTGTGCAAACACGTGAATGTTGAAAACAGATAGATATTCCACTCTAAAACAATAAGAGATGCCACATTAGCTTGGGCAATCAACTGGATGTTGTAAACATATAGATATTCCATTCTAAAACAGGGAGAGAGCTTGGGCACACAAATGAATGTTGTAAACAGATAGATATTCCACTCTAAAACAGAAAGAGAGGCCACATTAGCTTGGGCAAACAAATGAATGTTGTAAACAGACAGATATTCCAATCTAAGATAGTGAGAGAAGTCATGTTGCCTTAATTTCGCAGACTGCGCGCAAAAATTTGCCCAGCTCAGCCACCTGCAACAACATACACGCCTGCACACAGGCGAGCGCCCGTACAAGTGTAGTCACCCCGGTACGTATGTATGTTTGTATGTTTGCATGCGCGTGAGTACACACGTACCAAGAATGTGTCTCTGTGTTGTTTCTGTCAATGTTGTTCTAACAACTGTAGTCAATGTTTCATAAACGCAGTTAATATCATCTAAAATTGGATAGAGCTGGCAAAAAGAAGTCAAACGGTAACTATTTTCAATTATTTGTTAGCAGACATGTTTCTTTTCTGTGAGTTAATTCTCGTTGAAACAGAAGTGAGTACAGATAAAGGCTGGTAGGTGCTCGCAAGTTATCGCCTCTACAAGAAGTCATCCGTGTGATATAAAGTGGGTAACGAATGTTCAGAATTTCCCGCCACTAGACTGTTTACATAAATCGTGATAATATTTGTAGTTTGTTAAGATTTATTTTGTATGGCTCAGGTCAAAGGTCGCTTGTTGTAGGTAGTTCTAATCTACATAAAACACATATACAACCTGATTCACAAACTGTCAGATTCGTAACCTATCAGATATACATCATTCGGATTTACAAACAAACAAAAAACGCGTTACTATACACATAATAATCTAGCTGCACAATCGTCATTCCTTCTGTCTGTCGCATCATAATACACTTTGTGAGTGGCCATGTAATCGTTATTTTGTCACCAACAGTCCGAATAAAAACACAAAATATCATTAAGTTGCTCGACGAATGGAAAAACATAGACAGGCGAAACTTTCGACGTCCAGCTTCCTTGTCATATTTTGTGTTTTTATTCGGACTCTAGCACCGGCTCACCAGCACCAAAACTCCGTGTTTTAGATACCACTTTGTGATCGTTTCATGTATAGTAGTGTACAGCTGGTGAGTACACGTTACGGTCCCAGCTGTATTGTATACCTTTTCGTTTCAGCGTATAGTTTATAGCACTGGGTTCAGTATGAAGCTGTGGGTACCATTTACAACTGATGATTATAATTTATACCTGGGGGAAACCCGATTTATATCAATGGCTACAATTTATTTCTTCGAGCTACAGTTGGTTTCTAAAGGTTACTGTTGATACCTTATGGCTATAGTTTATATCTAATGGATACAGGTGATGTATGATGGCTGCAGATGATGTAGTAACTACAGTTGAAATCTAACGGCTGCCGCCGATATCAGTGACCACAGTTGGTGTTTGATGATTAGTCAATCACAAACAGTCGATAAGTGCTGTGGTTGATTGCGGCGTTCTGTAAGGGACATGCAACTGTCTGTAACAATTGATATATGTGGCTATAGTTGATAGATATTTTTCTTCCTCTCCTTCTTCTTCTTCTTCCCTCATACTCCTCTCCTCCTTCATGTTTTCATCCTCTCCTCCTCTTTCTCCCTTTTCCTCATCTTCTCTTCATTCTTTTTCCACTCATTTTTACTCCTTCTCATCCTTCTCCTCCTCTTCCGCTTCTTTTTCTCCTCCAACTCCTTCGCCTCCGTCTTAAAATACAAGCCCAACTGTGTTGAAAGAAAGCAGCAGTCAACATGAGAATGTTTGTATCTCAATAGTCCTTAGAGTCTAGAACTCACCATAGTTTGCAGTGTAGAACTCACCATATGTGGGTCATTATTTCCCAACAATTTGTCACCACAGCCGGCTCTGTGGCAAAGGGGTTAAGGACGCAGTTCGTAATTCCGCATACCGCGTTCGAAACACAGCTGCGGGCGATTTGGCAGTAGATTGCCTTGCGTTGGTTATTTTATAAAGTGGTATGAGTACCAGTATTTCAGAAAGCAATGGCAAACTTCTGAACATAAACTTGCCAAGAAATCACAAACAGCCAAAAAATGATGGGATTTACTGCAACGTCCTGTAAAGGATATGCAACTAACTTGTTTTTTAAACTAATTTTGACAGGGCAGTGAGCTACTCTTTGCGATGTCCAACCGCCATGGGATTTTTAACGTCCATAAATTGCACCCCCTTTTTTCACCCCCCCCCCACCCCCCCCCCCCCCCCCCCCCCAACCGAAGGCTAGGAATCCGTTCTCATTACCCAAGAGATCGAGGAGCGCATGATGCCATTAGATACCAACGATTTCTTAGGAACATTCACTGCTTTAGGCTGGGAACGAACCCCATACCCTGCAAGCTTGAGGAGGACATCACAACCTTTCAACCACAGTTTCCACATGTATATGTTGGCTGGGTAAATTAGGAAACATATGTATAGACCAAATGGTACCAGAAGAAGAGGCCTACCACGTAAACGATGGACAGAGGGAATAACAGAGTCCATGGGAATCTCGATATATGAAGCCCATAATCGGGCACACAGCCGCTGTTTATGCTTCACCTCGACACCGCAAGGTACAAGAGGAACAAGATGTGATGATGATGAAGATGATGATGAATGTGTTAATTTGGGTGCATTTAAACAATTAATGGATGGGTAAATTATTAAACTGAATGTGTTATTTGTGTGAATTACATAAATTAATGTTTTCACTGGCTAAGTTAAGGACATCTGTGCATTTGCTTGGTTAAGTTGAGGAAATTACTGCCGCGACTTGTTTTAAAGTTGCGAATAAAAACTGTTGTTATTCTGAAACCCCGCATACTTGAACCACGCATACCACCACAACTACAACTATCATCACCACGATCACAGTTGCAATCACCACCACAACAACAACTATCATCACCTTTAACTCTACCATAACAATTACCCGATATCTGATTAAAAGCCACGTGTACACCATTGTGCATGATTGAGCTATCACGAGTTTTACATTCGATTATTTCCGTGGCGAAATCGTGCAGAATTTTACATTTTACCCAAATACGATTTTTTTTTTAAATAAAGAAGAATCTGATTGAGTGGCTAGAACGTGGGGCAAACATTCTTGAGACCAAGGTTCGAATCCTTGGTAAGGTGATGGATTTTTTTTTTTTAAATCTGTCAGGACCAAAAAGAAAATCCTGACCTGCATAATTCGCGGAAACTACACTAGCCAGGCGGCTCAATTCCTCATCCTGAAGAACCCCACCCCCGTCTTTAAACCGCAGGATACTGTAGACAGTATAATGGCGTTTAACTTGGCTCAAATTAGATTTACACATCGGTCATATATTTTTGTCCGATGATAAGACAGGACGTGGCAATCAACCCCTACATTCATTGACTGATTGTGATTTGCTAAGCAATTTTAGTTCAGTAGTTTGCCATTACCGGCTCCGTGGCTAAAGGCTTGCGAACGCGGTTCGTGAGCCGGGTACCAGGCGATCGAAGCTCAGCTGTGCCCGATTTGTGCAGCAGACCGTGTCACGCTGTGTTATAACATGCTGGTATGGGGGGGCCAGTCGTTCAGAAAGCAATGGCAAACTACTGAACGTAGCACTTGCCTGAGTTCATCAACAGCAGCTAGAAAATGCTGGTGTCGACTGCAACGTCCCGTAAGGGATACGCAACAAATTAAGAAGTTTGCCATTACTTTATGAACGGCCGAAATCTCATATCGAAATCAACGCAACACGGTCTGCTATCAAATCTCCCGCGTCTGATTTCGAAGCCTCGACTCGGTGTGTCGGGGAATTATAAAACCGCGCTTTTTAATATCCCCGAATCCACAGACGACGGTTATAGTTAAGGTAAACATGATAAATAGATCCATAATAAATTCTTAGAAATTTTTAAAAATCAATATTAAAATCTGCAGTGAAAAATTGACAGTAATAAAATGCGCATAAATAATTCAATCGGTAATAAATTCACTCAAGAATAATTCAGTCAGGAATAAAGTCAAATATTTTAACCCCCCCAAAAAAACCAGGTGAAACTTTCATCTCTGCCGTAGAGTTCAGCGTGGCCGAATGGAAAATTGTGCATGCTCTTAAACTTCCGGTGTGCTGATGGCGAGGTAGACCCTACACTGGCCAGTTGAACTAAAATTTTGACTTCTCGTCCTTGACTTGGGGACGTAAATTACAAGTAGTCGGAGTGGGTTAGTCTGAATGAATAAATTGTGGAGTGGGACAAATAGACCTACATAAATTTGATTTTTAAGAGCATGCATCTTTCCCATTGCAACATACACATGTGAGATCTGAACACTTACTTAACAAGCTGAACAGTGCATAAATGCCTTTGAATATAAATCTTGTAGACGAGTTCTAAGAATATCTTGGATAAAGAAAAGAACAAATGCACCCATACTTCAAGAGCTGAATATTAAAAAAGGTTGGCTATTACAGACGATAAAACAAAGAAACTTGAAATATTTTGGTCACTTGAAACGTCACGAAAGTTTGGAGAGAACATTAATTGGGGGGGGGGGGGGGGAAGGGAGGTATATGTCTGAAAAGAGAGGAAGAGGAAGGCCAAAGAGAAGATGGGTACAGGATGTGGCCGATGATCTCCAAATGGGTGTGTCGGACGCGGGACATCTTGCTTATGATCGAGAGGTTGAAGGTTGTTATGGGAGCGAGGTTCTGCAAAGGACATGCTACTGAATGAATGAAGTCAAGGACAAGAAGTCAACATTTTAATCCAGCTGACCGGTGTAGGGACTGAACATCACCACACCGGCCATGCAGACCGCAACGTGGGGTTGACTTCGACGTCATGTAGACCATACAACATGCACTCTTCATTGTTGAAGTTTACGATTGTTGGTGTTCAGACGAGTCACGTGATGTGCTCAGCGCCGGGAAATGTTTGAAAGAAGTGGTTCCCCGTCTGCGGACGGTCCTCGCATAAAATATGTGCTAAATTGATGCTGTTTGTCTTATTTTGACCTACTGCTTTTATCGTGAAGCGTCGCAGAAAGGAGATTAATGTAACTGTGTTTCTCTTGTTCTGTCACTTGTGCTAGTGTCATATATGATTTCTTCAATGTCTCTTTTAGTTTACTCCATCTAGTGATCTACTTCTAGCATGACCCATCAGATTTTTAAATTTGAGTATTTTCTCATGGGACCACCACCAAAAGATAGGCCTTGAGAAACCGAATCTAATGGTACCAAGATGATGTATGTATGTCAATTAGAAGCGAAGATATGCAACTTTGAGTGTCGAGATCATTAACGCAGAAATTGACACAAAAGATCTCTTCTGCACATCTTTTTTTCGTGTCCCAACCAAGGTCATAGCAGAAGTTATCAAAACTAGAGTAGTTTGTTTATTTTTAAACGAACATCCTAGCAACCATACACGAACATCCTAGCAACCATACATCATTGCGATCGGTGTAGCGAAGCCTAACCGCTCATGTCATCTATTTTTACATATGATGTAACATTATCTAATTAGCATATAAAAATGGCCGCCAATTAGTTATTATATTAATTAATTACCAAGTGCATTCGTTATATTATGTTTAAACCCTGGCACGTAATATATTGTATTATGCGGAATGATGCTACGCACATAATGGGTTAATTCCTGTTTAGATAGTATGCAACGTTATCTAATTAGCATATAAAAATGGCCGCCAATTAGTTAATATATTAATTAATTACCAAGTGCATTCGTTATATTATGTTTAAACCCTGGCACGTAATATATTGTATTATGCGGAATGATGCTACGCACATAATGGGTTAATTCCTGTTTAGATAGTATGCAACGTTATCTAATTAGCATATAAAAATGGCCGCCAATTAGTTAATATATTAATTAATTACCAAGTGCATTCGTTATATTATGTTTAAACCCTGGCACGTAATATATTGTATTATGCGGAATGATGCTACGCACATAATGGGTTAATTCCTGTTTAGATAGTATGCAACGTTATCTAATTAGCATATAAAAATGGCCGCCAATTAGTTATTATATTAATTAATTACCAAGTGCATTCGTTATATTATGTTTAAACCCTGGCACGTAATATATTGTATTATGCGGAATGATGCTACGCACATAATGGGTTAATTCCTGTTTAGATAGTATGCAACGTTATCTAATTAGCATATAAAAATGGCCGCCAATTAGTTATTATATTAATTAATTACCAAGTGCATTCGTTATATTATGTTTAAACCCTGGCACGTAATATATTGTATTATGCGGAATGATGCTACGCACATAATGGGTTAATTCCTGTTTAGATAGTATGCAACGTTATCTAATTAGCATATAAAAATGGCCGCCAATTAGTTATTATATTAAATAATTACCAAGTGCATTCTTAATATTATGTTTAAACTCTGGCACGTAATATATTGTATTATGCGGAATGATGCTACGCACATAATGGGTTAAATCCTATTTACATATGATGTAACATTATCTAATTAGCATATAAAAATGGCGCCAATTAGTTATTATATAAATTAATTTTTGCGTTAACAATCATGACACTCAAAGTTGCATATCTTCGCTTCTAATTGACATACATGCATCATCTTGGTACCATTAGATCCGGTTTCTCAAGGCCTATCTTTTGGTGGTGGTCTCATTAGTAAATACTCACAATGAAAATCTGATGGGGCATGCTAATAGATTTTTAACAAATAAAAACTTTTGTTATTTTTGTAGATTGGCCGTAAATCACGAGGTAGACCAAGAAGACGGTGGAGAGCGAATATATGTACAGACCTACAAGCACTTGGAATCAACGACTGGCAAGAGGAAGTCAACCAGAGAGACGAATGGAGACGGATTGTATCTACAGCAAAGAACCTCAATGGCTCGGAACGCTGAAGAAGAAGAAGAAGAGAAGAAGAAGATTGGCCAAGATATGAAAAATATTTGCAGAAAGAAATACAGAAAGACAGCATGATCGACCACAGTTGTACTCACCATTTCTTGCTGCACCTCTTGTACTCACTGTTAAAGTTAGTACATGTATATCCCTCATTGATGTTCTTCCCTGGCTCATTTGTCTCCACAATGGTTTTGACTTTTCTTACCACATCAGGTACGGAACAACCATCCACAAAGAGCAGACAAGCAATGTAGCCTTTGGGGATAGGATATGCTTCTTCGAACGCAGACAGATGGGATCTGAAATCATCACCAGTCCTTCTTGCCATCGTTCAATAGTGCAATTCTAAATATAAAATAAAAATTAAATAAATTTACGTAAACAGTAAAATTATTGTATACATTCATAATGAGAGATTATATCTTAATTTATATGATGAGACATTTGTATAAAATGGATGTCTCCTGTGTGAATTTAAAATTTATGAGATAGTCTTAAAATATTAAATTAGGTCGCTTAAAAGTCGACTTCATTGCACCGGGTTTTATCCCATATGGCTCGGTCTCTTTCCATAGCACGGAAAGCGTCACACAAAGCATGAACTCCGTAGCTTTTGGCGACGACCCACAGGAGTCTCCGAAACATTTAACTCGTAAACCGAAGGGTGCGGCCCGGAATCGAACCCACAACCTTCGGAGCACGAGTCAAATGGCTAGACCACTTCGCCACAGAGACTCCCAATCATAAGTATGAAACATATGAAGAAAGGAAAAACAGCTGGGCCAGATGAAATCACAGTAGAAGAATTAGAAGTATTGGGAGAATTTGGGGTATTAAGTTTAACCGAAATGCTAAATGATATTTACAACAGTGGATATTTACCAAGTGATATGGTAAAATCTGTATAGCAATAGTGTCACTAAGCTTCTATTTAGAATTATAATGAGAAGAACAAGAGCCATGAACGTCTACGCCAGCCGGCAAGGCACTTGATGATGATGATGAAGTATGATTGATATGCGTGGTGTGCCACTGCCATTGATTAGCAATGGGCAAAGTTGAGGAAACACATGTCAGCACATTTGTTTTGTTTCTATAAAAAGTGTTGTGATCTAAGCGATGAAACTATCCGAATATGCATATAGTTGGATGCAGAATTTGAAAATGCATATAAGAACATTCTAATATTAATCCATCAATTTTAAAATAAATTTTGTACGAACGTGCGTGATTGACTCAAAACCGCCATTGATTAGCAATGGGCAAAGTTGAGGAAACACATGTCAGCACATTTTTTTTGTTTCTATAAAAAGTGCTGTGATCTAAGCGATGAAACTATCCGAATATGCATATAGTTGGATGCAGAATTTGAAAATGCATATAAGAACATTCTAATATTAATCCATCAATTTTAAAATAAATTTTGTACGAACGTGCGTGATTGACTCAAAACCGCCATTGATTAGCAATGGGCAAAGTTGAGGAAACACATGTCAGCACATTTTTTTTGTTTCTGTAAAAAGTGCTGTGATCTCAGCGATGAAACTATCCGAATATGCATATAGTTGGATGCAGAATTTAAAAATGCATATAAGAACATTCTAATATTAATCCATCAATTTTAAAATAAATTTTGTACGAACATGCGAGATGGACTTGCCGCAGCCATTGATTTGCAATGGCAAAGTTGAGGAAACACATGTCAGCACATTTGTTTTGTTTCTATAAAAAGTGTTGTGATCTAAGCGATGAAACTATCCAAATATGCATATAGTTGGATGCAGAATTTGAAAATGCATATAAGAACATTCTAATATTAATCCATCAATTTTAAAATAAATTTTGTACGAACCTGCGTGATTGACTCAAAACCGCCATTGATTAGCAATGGGCAAAGTTGAGGAAACACATGTCAGCACATTTTTTTTGTTTCTATAAAAAGTGCTGTGATCTAAGCGATGAAACTATCCGAATATGCATATAGTTGGATGCAGAATTTGAAAATGCATATAAGAACATTCTAATATTAATCCATCAATTTTAAAATAAATTTTGTACGAACGTGCGAGATGGACTTGCCGCCGCCATTGTTTTTGCAATGGCAAAGTTGAGGAAACACATGTCAGCACTTTTTTTTTTGTTTCTATCAAAACGGCTGCGATCTAAGCGATGAAACTATCCGAATATGCATATAGTTGGATGCAGAATTTGAAAATACATATAAAAACATTCTAATATTAACTGATCAACCTCTAAAACGTGAAATTACTGACCTTCTCACAAACGAAAACCGATTGCAAATGACAAAACAAAATTTGAACCACTTTGCACACGCACAGTGACAGTTTGACCTTTTGACAGGAAGATGAGACGGCGTTCGTGATTGGCCCCTGTTATATGAAAGTATCCAACCAGAGACATTAAAAGTAACTTTATATACATATATTTTGGGAGACCCGGTGTTGTCCTTCTGCGCATGCGCGAAAAACATTTTAAGGCTGTGTTAGTTTATCTTGGTTTCTGGGTCTCCCTATACTACTTCATCTATCTAATCTAGTCTAGTGTCTAGCCATTTCAATTTTTTTCATATGCCGTCCCCTTGCCTTGTATCCCGATTCTCTCATGTAGAGCTTTTAGCCGCTGGTTTATTTGTTCCATTCTAGTTAACCGTCCGAACTATTTAATTCGTTGGTATTCTATAAAGTAATGTAATACTAATAAGGTGCTACCCCAATTTTTTTCTTGGTGTTTCATTTGTCTCGTCACTTCTTGTTTATCCAACTGCTTTTCTCATGCGTCCCATGTCAACTGATAAGGATGTGATTTTACATGTGTGCTGACCTTATGGTAGTGGCACAAACTGTGCTAGACTGAAGGTACTGGTATAAATTGCGGTAGATTGATCATACGCCCACAACATTTCGTGAAGTCCAGAGTTAAGTCTTACTCTTAACTGACAATGATTTGATAGTCTTATGAGTGGGTTGAATTAAGACTGGCCTGCGTGCCCACTTGTGATCCTTTGAAAATAAAGTTAGTTCATTCGTTCTAAATAGCCTGAATGTAATTATAACTCAAACAAGAAGAATGTAGGTGCTTCTACAGCCTGGGGTAGAAGTGGACATACTAAACTCCACAATGCATTAAGGTATCTCCAGGGTAGAAGAAACTAAACGTTATCATAACATTGCCCAGATATTGAAGTACGTGTAACACTGCCCACATATTGAAGTACTTGTAACATTGCCCATATATTGAACTACTTGTAACACTGCCCACATATTAAACTACTTGTAACATTGCCCACATATTGAAGTACTTGCAACATTGCCCACATATTGAAGTACTTGTAACACTGCCCACATATTAAACTACTTGTAACATTGCCCACATATTGAAGTACTTGCAACATTTCCCACATATTGAAGTACTTGTAACACTGCCCACATATTAAACTACTTGTAACATTGCCCACATATTGAAGTACTTGTAACATTGCCCACATATTGAAGTACTTGTAACATTGCCACATATTGAACTACTTGTAACACTGCCCACATATTGAAGTACTTGTAACACTGCCCACATATTGAACTACTTGTAACACTGCCCACATATTGAACTACTTGTAACATTGCCTAGATGTATAAAATAATTTCCTGACTTTTATTACTGCTTGCTGATTTCATTGTTGCATTAGTTGACGGCAGGAGTGATGAAGTTTCCACCATGTTTACAATTAAACTCTGTAACTTCCGCAGGTTGTGGGAAGGCCTTCTCCCAGCTGTCTAATTTGCAATCTCACTCACGCTCACATATGACGGACAAACCGTTCCGATGCAACTCCTGCTACAAGTGCTACGCTGATGAGCAGTCTCTGCGGGAACACATCCCCAAACATTCAGACACCAAACACCTGAAGACACACATCTGCCATATATGTGGCAAATCATACACGCAAGTATGTGCACTTGTTATATGTTTACTTTATTGTAGCTGCTGTACTTTTGTTCTAGAGTTTTGAAAGAGGCACTCAGCATGTTTTGTCCCATCTGTTGCCCTGCCAGCTGGCATAGGCGATCATGCATCTCCACAGGTCTCAATCCCTGGTATTCCTCCATGCCAACGTCGCAGTCCATCCAGCATTCTTTCATTCAGTCTACCTCTAATCTTCTGCTGCTGTATTTCAGACGTCACAATGTTTTCCAATGCCTCTCGTCTCATTTCACAACCAAAGAACACTGTTTCCTTCTTATATTTGTATATAATATTTCTAGTTTCATCAGATTTTTCAGGCACTTGTTAGTTTTTCTGACAGTCCAAGGTATTCACAACATTGGTCTCATAAACCACATCTTTATCACCTGCCAGCTCTTCCTAATCTGTTCGCTCAATGTCCATGAACAGATTAGGAAGAGCTTGGGGGCCCACATAATGAGAACAGAAAAGGGGTATTGAGGAAGTCGGTGAAAGAAGATTTTGGCACAGTTTTGTATCATGAAATGGAAAAATATCAACACATGAATTGAAGCAAGTGCTACAGAATGGGAGCTGCAAAGGGACATGGTTGCCCACGCCAGTTGACAGGTTACTTGATGAAGATGACAGCATTTTAGAACAATATACAGTCATTAATGAAGTTGCTGTTAATAACTTGACTAGCTATCCATACAATAGTTGACGGTACTACCTGCTTTCTGTGAGCGCCGAATGTTGGACGAATCTCGTGAAACCTGACACCCCACATTCTGCCAATGGCTTTGGACAGAGGAGCACAATTGGGAGGGTACAAGCCTTAACCGGTGCGAGGAAATGCTACCTAAAGACTGAATGCCATGACTAAGCAGACCAGGCTTTTGGCCTCTGTTAGCAACTGGTCAAGGATGGAAGCTCTGACATGTGGACAGTTAGAGCATTGCTTTGCTGATTTGGCAGTTTCTCTAGCTTGTCTTGTTCCAGGAGTATTGTTATTACTTTTCCTTTGGAGTAAAGTAGGCAGGCAGAGAGAGGAATCATGCTGCATGGGCAACACATTGTCTTTACAACTCACCCCAGGCTTTGTGCTGTGGCGATGTATAACTCCATCCCTGGCCTTACTGCCATGCAGTGTAATTATTATGCCTTTTTGTGTGCCTGTAGCACAATGTGTTAAACCATCATCTGTCAAGAAGGCAAGGTGCCAATGATAATAATTAATAAGGCATAGAACAAAACTATTAGCTAGATCGATAACCGTTGAATAATTGGGAACGTTTCTCTGTCACTGCCATTTACTGCCAATATAGTACCTTGCTGTGTATGACAAGGGAATTTTGAGAATGAGGAATTAAGACTGCCTGGCTAGTGCAGTCGCCGTGAACTGTGCAGGTTAGAGTTTTCTTTTTGCAACCAAAAGAGAAAAAAATTCCACACCTTTACTGAGAATTCCAACCCATGTCTCCCAAAGGAGAATCCAGCATTCTAGCTACTCGGCCAGCCATTCCTCGGTCTGGGCAAAATCATTACAGAGGCAGGGAAGCCGTGGCTGAGAGGGTACAGTGCCCATCTCATGCTCATAATGTATCAGTTTTGCTGCCAACGTAAGGCGGGGAATTTTTCCAGGGACCATTGGTATCTAGTGTCCCCCTGATCTCTTGGTGGTGAGGTCAGATACCTAGCCTTCTCAAATAATGGCATCAAGCAAGAGATCCTGTTTGCAAGTTTTATATATTAAAAGTGCTACGGCTGTTTGAAATGAAAATGAGTAGGCCATCAGGCTACTGCCATGGCAGTAGTGTTAGGAAAGTCATTCATACCTACAGGTAGATGGAGCCTGGAACCTTGGATTGAATCTGTCTAGAGGAAGTAGACACAAACGAAAGTCAGAGTCGGACACACTTACATGTGAGGTGTATAACTTGGTGTTATGCACTCCCTTTGAAAGAGGAATCAAGAATAAAGGAATAAGACAAATTACAGAGGATGCACATTGCGAAACTTGAATCAAATCTAGGGTTGAAGTAGACAAAACAGCATTTCCATTAGAAATACTATTTCTGGCATTATCACCATCATCATAATCATTATCATCATGTGTCTGGCATATTTTATGTCTAGTATATCACACATCTGGCTAGAACACATGTTGGTAGATCACATGTCTTCTGTATCATGTGTCTGGCATATTTTATGTCTAGTATATCACACAACTGGTTGAACACATGTTGGTAGATCACATGTCTTCTGTATCATGTGTCTGGCATATTTTATGTCTAGTATATCACACATCTGGTTAGAACACATGTTGGTAGATCACATGTCTTCTGTATCATGTGTCTGGCATATTTTATGTCTAGTATATCACACAACTGGTTGAACACATGTTGGTAGATCACATGTCTTCTGTATCATGTGTCTGGCATATTTTATGTCTAGTATATCACACAACTGGTTGAACACATGTTGGTAGATCACATGTCTTCTGTATCATGTGTCTGGCATATTTTATGTCTAGTATATCACACATCTGGTAGAACACATGTTGGTAGATCACATGTCTTCTGTATCATGTGTCTGGCATATTTTATGTCTAGTATATCACACATCTGGTAGAACACATGTTGGTAGATCACATGTCTTCTGTATCATGTGTCTGGCATATTTTATGTCTAGTATATCACACAACTGGTTGAACACATGTTGGTAGATCACATGTCTTCTGTATCATGTGTCTGGCATATCTTATGTCTAGTATATTACATGTCTGGTGGATCATGCGTCTGGTAGATCACGTGTCTGAGATATCTTATTTCTAGTATATTACATGTCTGGTAGATCACATGTTGGTAGATCACATTTCTGGCATATCATCTTTTAAAAAAGTGAAAAATAGGTAATATGACAAAGATGACGTGAGACTATTGTAACATGACATGACAACCATGATCACATGGCATAGATGACAAGAGGGTGCTATAACATAACATATTGATGTGATGACATGCGACCGTTATAACATAACATGACAGCACTGATGACATGTTGATGCTCTGACATAACATGACAGCTGATCACATGGCACAGATGATGGTGCATGACATGATAGCACTGGTCTTATGGCATAGATAATATGAGAGTACTTCAGCATGATTCCAAAGATCACATGGGACAGATGACATGAGGATGCTTATGCCATAACAGAATTGATCATACAGCATAGATGACATGGCAGCACTGATCATATGGCATAGTTGACATGGCAGCACTGATCATATGACATAGTTGACATGGCAGCACTGATCATATGGCATTGATGACATGACAGCACTGATCATATGACATATATACATGACAGCACTGATTACATGGCACAGATGATATGATGATGACATGACAGCACTGATCATATGGCATAGATGACATGACAGCACTGATCATATGGCATAGATGACATGACAGCACTGATCATATGGCATAGACAGACAACATGACAGCACTGATCATATGTCATATATACATGACAGCACTGATCATATGTCATATATACATGACAGCACTGATCATATGACATATATACATGACAGCACTGATCATATGACATATATACATGACAGCACTGATCATATGTCATAGATGACATGACAGCACTGATCATATGTCATAGATGACATGACAGCACTGATCACATGTCATATATACATGACAGCACTGATCATATGGCATAGATGACATGACAGCACTGATCATATGTCATATATACATGACAGCACTGATCATATGGCATAGATGAAATGACAGCACTGATTACATGGCATGGATGATATGATGCTATGACAATTCAGCACTGATTACATGGCACAAATGATATGATGATGACATGACAGCACTGATCATATGACATAGATGACATGACAGCACTGATCATATGGCATAGATGACATGACATCACTGATTACATGGCATAGATGACATGACAGCACTGATTACATGGCATGGATGATATGATGATGCTATGACATCACAGCACTGATCACATTTCATAGATGACATGACAGCACTGATTACATGGCACAAATGATATGATGACATGACAGCACTGATTACATGGCACAGATGGCATGATGATGCTATGATACTACATGACAGCACTGATCACAAGGTGCAGATGACATGAAGGGATTATGACATGACAGCACAGATCACAGGATACAGATGGCATGAGGGCATTATGACATGACAGCACTGATCATTTAGCATAGATGAAAGTGATATAACTTGACATGACAGCACTGACCACATGGCACAGATGTCATGACAGCACTGACCACATGGTACAGATGTCATGACAGCAATGACCACATGGCACAGATGTCATGACAGCACTGATCACTTGGCATAGATGAAATGATATAACTTGACATGACAGCACTGACCACATGGCACAGATGTCATGACAGCACTGATCACTTGGCATAGATGAAATGATATAACTTGACATGACAACATTGACCACATGGCACAGATGTCATGACAGCACTGATCACTTGGCATAGATGTAATGATATAACTTGACATGACAGCACTGACCACATGGCACAGATGTTATGACAGCACTGATCACTTGGCATAGATGAAATGATATAACTTGACATGACAGCACTGACCACATGGCACAGATGTTATGACAGCACTGATCACTTGGCATAGATGAAATGATATAACTTGACATGACAACATTGACCACACAACACAGACGACATGGTGGTGCTATAATAGGACAGCACTGTGATTATCCATGACATGACCTCACAATGATGACCCAACACATCTGTCCCCAGGAAACTTACCTGACACGTCACATGGCCAAGCACTCACAAGAAAACGTACCCAAGATCATGGCACGGCCTATCAAACAGGAGCCAATGGACTTGGTGGATCGCGACTTCATCGGGGCACGGCTCCCCGATAGGTCCACGCCCTCTGACCTTAGCATGACTGGTGGTGGCGCCACTTCATGCAGCAAAGGGAGTGCACCGACATCCGCCTTCATGCCATTGTCTCCTTTTGCAGCCAACACCGTGAGTTCTTCCTCTGGGCCAGGATACCACTACAGGTGGGTTTGATATAAGTAGATAGCTTGTGTTGTACCTCTTGTAGCCAATACTAGATACTTTACACAGCCAACAGCTTGAGTTCTACCCCTGGGCCAGTTTTATATAAGTAGGAACCTTTTGTAGCCATCTGCTGGAGCTCTACCCTTGCGCCAGTTTTATATAAGTAGATAATTTTAGCTGTACCTTTTGTAGTCAACAGCTGGAGTTCTATCTCTGTGCCATAATAACACTACAAGTGGTTAAGCTCATCTTTAACCGCACTACTTCTCCATCCATTCTTGTCTGTTAAAAAAGTTAGTTGCATATCCTTTACAGACGTAGCAGTGAACCCCAGAATGTTTTTTGGCTGTTCATGATCCGTGGGCAGGTTTACATTCAATAGTTTGCCATTGTTTTCTGAACGCCTGACACCCATACCATTTCATTAAAATACCAACGCAGCTGTGTTTCGAACGCGGTATGCGGGATTACGAATGGCATCCATAACTCCTTGCCCGAGGGCTGGTCTGTCTGTACCACTCGCCTTAACTCATTGTTTATTTGTAACCATACAACTTTCCTTCCTGGTGTAAATGTGTGGACGGAGAGTCTTATGGTTACTAGGTTATTATATGGATAATAAACTGTTGAAATGTGTTTGGTTGGGTGACATGGCACGTATGGGGTCTTGTGGTATTTACTTGACTGTACGTGATTTAGTGTGGGTGGATTACCTGGTTAAGTTATCCTGTGTGGTTGGATTACCTGGTTAAGTTATTCAGTGTGGTTGGATTACCCGGTTAAGTTACCCTGTGTGGTTGGATTACCTGAGTAAGTTCTCCAGTGTGGTTGGATTACCCAGTTCAGATATCCAGTGTGGTTGGATTACCTGGTTAAGTTATCCATCATGGTTGGATTACCTGGTTAAGTTATCCATTCTCTCCTGTATCACTCACCTTGCTTAACTAATTTTTTTTTGTTATCTTTCAGTTCTGGACTCAGTCACAATAGCCTCAGCTCCCCGCTCCCTCATATTTCTTCCATGGCGTCTCCTCGCTACTTCCCTTACGACCCGATTGGATTCAGCCGCAAGGCAGACGCACCAGACAGGAACTTGAACATGGCTGGTGTCCCCCGGGAATCCATGATCGCCAATTCGTTACTGAGTCTACAGCATATCAAGAATTATGCCTCCCAGCAGATGCCGAGCTTCAACCCTACACCAAGCGCAGGCTCCCGATTGGCTTAGTCTTCTCTGGACATTGACTGAAGGACAGTCTAGCCCCATCCACCATCTCCCAGTCTAGCCCTGCCCACCATCTCCGAGAGGAACAACAGTCTGAAGGAAAATACCAACAATCTACAAAACATTGTTTAGAATTTACAAATTTTATGTACACACATATACATATTGACCACCTGGCAAGTCGTGTTAGGTTTCTTTATGACACAAATTTTTATCATATATTTTTGTTTTAAAGTACAGGTTAGTCTCGTGTTCAGTAAGAAACACCAGAGGCAACAAGCATCTCTTGATCAGTCTTTTCATCACTGTTTTTTTTATTTCATTGTTTGTTTGAGTTATTTAAACAAAAATGTGCCAAATGTAAATTTAACTTTCCCAACTTGGCAGTAAGTGTTTTTTTTTTCTTCTAGCTTATATCCCAAAATTGTTGAGTTGGCAAAGAAGAGTAATCATTTGTCTGACTCTAAATTAAATTGAATTCTGTCGTGCAATGGCAGACAGCAGACAGCTTTGAACTGACGCTAGTGCAATAAACCATGTGATAGGTGCTGTGAATAAAATGCTGTCTTTATTACAATAAGCCAAACTGGCAGAAAGAGCAGGTTGCAATGTTAGTAGTTCAAAATTCTCATAGATGTACGCACGTACATTTGGTGATTACGGAAGTTCAAGGAGTGATATCATGTCCAGATCTCATATCAAAAGGTGGCCAAGGCAAGGTTCTAGGTTTAACACAGCCTGGCAAGTGAAGAAATTATTTTTTCTCTATGAGAATAGCACTTAACCAAATCTGTGACCAGATTTCTTGCACTTGTTGCCAATCTCGTTTGATGATTTTTATTTAAACATGCACAAAATCTCAATGCAAATATTTGTACCATAAGGAGAAGGAAGACATCAATTTTGTAAACAATTTCACTGTATTTTTATACATATTTTTAGGCCTTGACAATATTGCTTTTTGTACAGATAATGTTCCTCGTTTGTTGTACACAGGAACTAAGATATCAACAAGCCAATGCTTTCATTTGTTGAAGTAAGAGGTCTCACTACTCACACAAGCATAGTTGCCAACCCCACGTTTAGCATGTTCCACTCTCTTTGTTTTCCTTTCATTCAGTTTTGACCTACTTTCACCTAGCCTTAGCCAAGACCGTGGCTTATGGGATAGCGAGATTGCGTCGCATAATTCCCCATCACACCAAGTCGAGGTTTGAAGCCAACTGCATGTGATTAAAACCAGACCACTGTGTGTTCATTTCCATGGCATAAGGCGTCAGCCATTTCAGAAACAGTGGGAAACTAGTGAGTTAACAATTGCCGAGTAAACCATCAACAGCCGAGAAATACTCTTTGATTTTTCTTTCATTCAGTTGTGACCTCTGACCTTTCACCTAGAGCATTGGTCATGAGGACCAGTACAACTGTAAAAAACGTAGATATGATAAAATGTTTGATAATGAACTCAACCTCACATCTCATCATCATCATGTGCCATGCCAATAAGCATGAGCGGTCATGTTTCGCCATCTCACTCAATCACAGGGTCATGGATCAGCTCCGTGTTCTTGCCTCAGTTATGTCGTGTGGCCAAGCTGTCAAGAATTTCTCTCTCTGTCTGCCTTCCCCTGATGAACTGACCAATCATGACTTTCTAGGAGTCTGTAAAGAAGATGGTCATGTCTAGCTTGTCCCAGACTCTTTATGTCATTTTCTTTGATTACATTTTGACCTCTACCCTTTTACCTATAGTCTTAACCATACAAACCAGTACAACTATAAGACACTGAAGATCAGATGGAATCTGTCTGGAGGAAGCAAAGCTGTAACCCATGTATGCCGAAGTCAGGCAAGATGACCTTGAGGTGCATGACATGACTAGGTGTGATACACTGCCATTAATAGAGGGATGAAGAAGGCACTGGAGACATGAGGACATACATGTTTGATAATAATCCTACTTCCAGGAACTGTTTGACAAGTTTTACTCGCAACAAAACCACAACAAAGCTAGCTGTTCCTGTAGTTTTTACTTCAGTAATTTGAGCTGTTATTTCTGTCGCAATGTGGCCTGTTCGTTGCTTCCAAATGACAGTCTGTGATTGATGTCAGGCAAGCAGAGATGACAGTAACACTAAATGAGCTTTATGCTGTCTGACCGGATTCTCTGGCATGACTGCAGTGCCAGTATCAGGCCAGTTAGGACGAGCTCAGAGACAGCCATGATGTGGTCCCTGAAGCGATTGTTGCTTGGACAGCCAGTAAGCATTGCGTGGAAGGGGCTAATGAAAGTAGAGCATTGTATACACTATAAGATAGACACAAACAGCTTTCTTTGGTCATGTGATGACAAGAGAGGCATTGGAAAAGATCATTACAAGTACAACATTATGTACAACTATACGAAGGAGACAATCAGCATTCTTTGGTCGTGTGATGAGAAGAGAGGCATTGGAAAATATTGTGACAACTGGAAAAAGAAACAGAGGTAAGCCGAGAAAAATATTATGATCGTCGGTGGCGTGGAGGGATGTCATCCACAGAGATGATTCAGAGCACCAAGGCCCGAGATCTGTGGAGAGACATGAATGTCTACATCAGCTGGCATGGCACATGATGATGAGTGTCGTGAATATGATATGCTGGATGAGCTGGCTCTGTGTGAAGAAGAGAGTTCTAAAAAGCTGTATCGAGATAATCCTGATGTATGGACGTGAATCATGGACACTCAGCAGATGTGGCTTTAGAGAAGAATGATGAGAGCACCACGATCAAACAGCAGGATGAAGATAGCTTGACAGAAGTTACCTCACAAAGAGAACTAGCTACCCACATCAGAAGAAGACAGTCCACATTCTTTAGATACATCATGCGAAAGGTGAAGCTGGTGTATATTGTGACAACAGGAAAGATGGAGGGAAAGCGAGGCAATGGGAGATAAGGAGAGAAGCTAATGAACAGTTTGATATCTTGGCATGGGGAAATATCAGTATCAGAAATGACTGGCAGTACACGAGACAGAAAACTGTGGACTGACATGATCACCAATGCCACACGGCATGGATTATAAGAAGACTGGCAGTACACGAGACAGAAGGCTGTGGACAGACATGATCACCAACGCCACACGGCATGGACTATAAGAAGAGTGGCAGTACACGAGACAGAAGACTGTGGACAGACATGAAGACAAGCACCATATCGGATGAAGCTGTTCATGAGGATATGTATTTTGCATCAATTTCAATACTGGAAGTGTGTTTATAGGATTCAGAATATGTGCTCCAATCTGGCGCATCAACAAGAGACTACTACTTGGACTGGCAGTGGAGATGCAGTGTTTAAATCATTTCTCACAGTCAGTAGATTTCTGAATCTTTGACTTTAGTAGGCCTATACTGGTATCAGTATAAATATTCTGTCTAGGTGTAAGCGAAAGTATCCTGTCTTGGTGTAGGCAAAATATTCTATGTTGGTGTAAGAAACTATCTCGTATTCTTGTCGGCAACAGTATCATATTTTGATGTAGGCAAAAATATCCTGTCTTGGTGTAGGCAAAAGTATCTCGGCTTGGTGTAGGCAAAAATATCCTGTGTTGGTACGTAGTCGTGCAAGCAGCATTCAACCTATGTTGTTGACACTCTGCTCTCCGTTCATTTTCTGATGTTAGCCTCGCCCTCTTCCAACAATTGACAGATTTTGCCAGGTGCTGTTCCAGCCAGCTTTTTTTTTTTTTTTTCCACATCTGTTGTTGACATGCCAGGTAATCCTGACTGTAGATTTATCGCAAATCTTGGTCAGGTCTCAACATGATGACATTTGGGCATTTGACTTTAGATTCTAGTTTTTTTTTTTTTTTTTTTTAATATATATATAAATGTTGATACAAAATATGTTTCCACAATAGGCAAGGCACTGTATCCTTCAGCAACGGCTAGACGTAATAGAAAAAAAAACCTGGACAATGTTCAGCAGTATCCAAGAAGACAAATTCAATCAGTGTTGAAGTTATGATGGTAATCTGTGTGATTATTTCTAACACAAACATTTCATGTGATCAGACGGAGGCAGGTAAGAGCATTGTATGCAGACATTTTGTTTGTGCAGTTCCCGTGAATCATCTGGACCTGGAGTCATCCAGCTGGCAGCAGATGTGAGAAAGTGCAGAGCTTGGTCGTGTCTCTCCCATGTTCAGATCCCACGCGATGACAAGCACGTGCCCCAGCACACTCGGGTTTCAGTCTTCCCCAGCCAGACCTTGGCACGACCTCTTTGCATTTCCTCACGTCTGCCCAAAATTGGTAGACATTTTAGTTTGCCATTGGTAGTCACCCCTCACAGGGTCACAGGCCACGGCCAGATGAATCAGCTTCTAGAGAGCTGAACCGCACCCATTTTTAGTGAGACCACATCGCTCAAAATGAACTTTCCCAGACACCACATATACGAGACAGGACGAGTTGCAAAGGAGGGCAAGAGTTGAACTGTTGAAGATTCTCGTCGCAGGCACTGTTGGCTCATGTTTGTCACTTCAGTCTAGGATACGGCGAAAAGGAAGGCAATAATTGTTGTGATTGAAGATTGTGCAGTACGGAAACAAAAATGTTCCGCTGACACCAACTAATGTTGAAACTTTTAATTGACAAGATGGTTGTCATGAAGTTTTTGATTGACAGGTTGTTGTCGAGAATTTGATGAAAACCATTGTTAGACACAACATTGTGGTCCCAACTGCTGTGACTAAGTCACAGCCGGCTGCGACGGAACTCTTCAACAGAACTCGTTATTTTCTGTGTTACTATAGAAGTTGTGAGTAGTGTTGTTACTCATGTTGTTATTGTAGCCGTGTAGTTAAGTGTGCAGGTCAGCGATGATCCAACACACCCTTGATGTTGTTTTCCACATGGTTTCTCAAATGTTGTCCACCATCTCGTGTGGCCTCGAGCCATGTTTTATTTTTGCCATTGTACACAATGTTGTGAGCCATTTTTGATTGTTTTTTTTTTCCTCATGTGTTTGTGATCGGATATCTTGTGGAGGTCATTCTCCATATTTTCAATGTGAATGGAATTTTTTTTTAATGTATATAATGGCCGTGACTTTCCCAATATTTCTTCTGCTTGTATCTGATTTGGGGCTGATGTTTAATTTATGTATTTAGCATTATTAATACAGTTTATATTATATAATAAATAGTATATATATATCTATATATATATATGTGTGTATAATTATGTATATGTATCAACACAAATGTTCATGACGTACCATTGTTTGTCAGTGTATCAGGTTGCTGCACTCAGCAAATATTCATCACCACTCACAATGCTATCAACCATCCAGAGAAGAAGAAACACTTTGGATAAACGTGTCCGAGATTTTAACCAGCGCTATTCTATCTGGCTGGCTAGCAAAATCACTGACAGACTGCAGGGTGACAGTCATTGGTGGAGGGGAGGTCTGGCTGGGGGAGACTGAGACCCAAGTGCTGGGGGCGTGTCTTGTCAGCGCGTGAGCTAAAAATGCCTTCCTCCTGGCGCCTGTCACCCTACAGTCTGATGGTGATACTCTGCAGCAGCCATACTATGACGAAGACTGCAGTTTGATTCTATATCAAATATGAAATAACCAGACTTTTTTAAATTTTGTGTTACCCATTCTTCTCTTTGATGTTTCATGAATGGTAAAGAGCGCCAGTCTGAGCTGTACTAACCGGCTGCATTTTTTACAGAACCGAATATTTGTTCTTGAATTTTATTATAATTTTAAGAGACGTAAAATTCTCGCACTAACTGCCACCTGTTGGAGTGTCAGATGCTTCTTTTATCTGCCCAATCATCAATCTCTGATTCTTTGCCTTTTCTACTTTCAAAAGAATAAAAGTAGAATGGAGGGGAAAACTAAATGTTTTAGGTTTGTGAGTCGAGGGTTGTTTGTGAATGCTGAATATCTGACCAGAAAGCTTGAAGGAAGTATCACAGTGAACAAATATACTTTCTTGATGTCCAAGTTCAAGACATTTTGGTGTGAGAGCTTTTTATGTGTGAAATTAGTGAACATTTCTCATTTTGTTCATATTTTTGCTGCTTATTGTTCATGTTTGCTTCTGGAACTATTGTTGGAAATATGAACTCTGGCATGCGACAGATCACAGGTCATAGATGTCATGTATTGCATTCATCCAGTCCTGGTTGCTTGTTGTACTTTTGGTTGCTCTTCTGTGACTGATTGAAGGCCATAAGTCAACACTGACTGAATGTGTCACCATTGATGGATGTGTCAACATTGACTGAATGTGTCAACATTGACTGAATGTCTCATTGATGGAATGTGTCAACATTGGCTGAATGTCTCAGCTTTGATGGATGTGTCAACATTGACTGAATGTGTCAACATTGATGGATGTGTCAACATTGATGGATGTGTCAATATTGACTGAATGTGTCAACATTGACTGAATGTCTCATCATTAATAGAATGTGTCAACATTGACTGAATGTGTCAACATTGATCGAATGTATCAATATTGACTTGATGTCTCAACATTGATTGAATGTCTCAACATTGATGGAATGTCTCAACATTGATGGATATGTCAACATTGACTGAATGTGTCAACATTGATGGAATGTGTCAACATTGATGGATGTGTTGAATTGACTGAATGTCTCAACATTGGTGGATGTGTCAACATTGATAAGATATATCAACATTGACTGAATGTCTCAGCATTGGTGGATGTGTCAACATTGATCAAATGTGTCAACATTGATAAGATGTATCAACATTGACTGAATGTCTCAACATTGATTGGATGTCTCAACATTGATGCATGTGTCCACATTGATGCATGTGTCAACATTGTTTGAATGTCTCAACATTGATAGATGTGTCAACATTGATTGAATGTCCCAACATTGATGGATGTGTCAACATTGATGGATGTCTCAACATTGATTGAATGTCTCAACATTAATGGATGTCTCAACATTGATTGATGTGTCAACATTGAGTGAATGTCTCAACATTGATTGAATATCTCAACATTGATTGAATGTCTCAACATTGACTGAATGTCTCAACATTGATAGATGTGTCAACATTGAGTAAATGTCTCAACATTGATAGATGTGTCAACATTGACTGAATGTCTCAACATTGATCAAATGTCTCAACATTGATTGAATGTCTCAGCATTAATGGATGTGTCAACATTGATGGATGTCTCAACATTGATGGATGTGTCAACATTGACTGGGTGATGCTGGTTAGTGTTTCTATGATATTGTTGACTGATGTGTGGTTGTGTTAGACTGCATCATTATTGATTGATGTGTGGTTGTGTTAGACTGGATCATTGTTGACTGATGTGTGGTTGTGTTAGTTAGACTGGTGTGTGCTTGTGTTCATCCAAAGTTCCATTGCCAGCAGCTTTTGTCAGATCACATGATTCTTGCCTGCTTGTTTGTGTATATCTTTACATTCTGTCATATTTTATGCATGCCAATCATGTACATCCATCACACTTCACCACATGGTTATTATTGTCCATCCACCACTGACAATTTATCATCTTGATTTGTCTTTAATGGCAATGTCTTATGATCACTATTTACATGTCTGCCAGGTTTCATGCATTTTGAATTTGATTGATGATACCATTTTGCCCACCACACGATTCTCTCCATGTTTCATTCACTTGATGCTCTTTATCATCACCTGGCATTGATCATTCTGTTTCCATTCACTTTTTTAACTGTTTGCTGCAGCCACGTGTTTTGGGTATGGTGCTCAATTTCATGTTATTATTATCCGTGGTGACTTTGTGCATGTCTTGTTTTCTTTGTTTTACTGCCATTTTTCTGCATCCAGCAAACCTGCCGCTGAAACCACACTAAACAAAATCTGGCTTGTTGGAGCACACATTGTTAGAAACATGTTGTCAATGCATTATTCGGGTTTCACACGTGAATGTTTCGTGAAATCCCAACCTTGTTTCTGGCCGCCATATGGCTGTTTGGGCATGTACTCGCTGAGAAAACTGGCCAAACTGTGCAAGCACTTCCTGTCTTCGTTTCTTCCCGGTGTTAATTCGTTTAAACAGAGCAGCAAGCAAATCTATTTACCTTCATTGAAGGCATGTTTATATTTCTGTAAGTTCATCTCTGTGTATACACTAGGTATCCGTCTGACTGTGTGTTTGTCTGACTGTTTTTCTTTTACCTTTGACTAGTATTGGTGCTTTAGTTTGCTATGCACACAAAAATGCAAAAACTTTGTTCAGTAGAACTTTGACACAAATATGACTGTTTCTGGATAGAACTAGACTTATTTGTGTAGGCAGTTTCATGACTGTAAGTGAATATAACTAGAACTATTTGTGTAGACAATGTCTGAATAGAATTAGAACTATAGAACTGGACCTTTAGAATTAGAACTATAGAACTGGACCTTTAGACAAATAGTATAGAACTAGACCTACAGAACTAATATAATAAAACTAGACTTACATGGATGGACAGTGTATCTGATTTGAAATAGACTTAATGTAGGCAGTGTCATGACAATTTATTTGAACAGAACTAAACCGATGTGCGTAGACAATATATCCACGTGGACAAATGTGAGGAGGTGGACAAGATCAGGACGAACAAGTCACCACCACACAGTTGTAGACCAGGCCACACACCACAGTCTGAGGTCAGCACATGGCCACACAGTCGACTGCCCCAACACTCCAGGATGAAAGCAGGCCTGGAAGAGCCTGCATGTTGGCTCTAACAGTTGATTAGTTGGCCACAGCTGTTACACCTGACCCCTCAGATGTCAGGGCTGACCCCTCAGATGTCAGGGCTGGCCCCTAGATGTCAGGGCTGTGATCCCAGTTGTCAGGAAAGTACAGCTGGAGTGGTATTTACATGTTCAGGAGTCCTTACAGATGAAATAAATGTATTCTTTGTCATGTGTTCATGGAAAAGAGATCGAGGAAAACAGTAGACTCTAAGGACCATAGAGTGAGCCAAACAAAAACAGTGAAGTTTATACAACAGACAACATTGCAGGTACAGGCATTACATTTCTAGCGAATGATGGAGGATGAGGAACACCGTGAAAGCAGCTTCTGGATGGCCTGTCCTCGTGGTGCGGACAGACAACTGCACATGCGCTGACCCATTTGACTGAAGTATCGGAGCTGCCAAGAAGCATAATCGCCTGTGTCAATTGGTATGGTTCATAATGATGACTATTAACAATATAGATTCATACACATTTTCTTAACTGGTTTCTTAATATTTACTAGGAATAGAACTGTGTATTCATTTACTATTTGATTGCTGCTGATGGACGAGACATAATCAGGCTGTGTGTGTAGCTGTACAAGGATAACTAGCTGCCTGTGTTGTTCTGAAATGTTGCTGTTTGTTCTCATTCTGGTGAGAAAGTCAAGTCAGAACTGGTACATGTTGGCATGCACCCACATCAGAATCCCACGTTCGTATTACGTTAGGGTTGCTGGATGTTGTAACTAAGGCACTGGGACATTTCTCTTTGGCATAAGTCACAATCAGCTGAAAACGTCCTGTGAATCAAGAGATGTGGAAAAGACGTTACTCTGGATAGGGGACAGACTGAGAAAACCTGAGGGCAATATAACTAGACACGCTCTTGTCTGGAACCCACAAGATAAGACACACACTGAGAAAACCTGAGGGCAATATAACTAGACACTCTCTTGTTTGGAACCCACAAGATAGGACACACACTGAGAAAACCTGAGGGCAATATAACTAGACACTCTCTTGTCTGGAACCCACAAGATAGGACACACACTGAGAAAACCTGAGGACAATATAACTAGACACTCTCTTGTCTGGAACCCACAAGATAGGACACACACTGAGAAAACCTGAGGACAATATAACTAGACACTCTCTTGTCTGGAACTCACAAGATAGGACACACACTGAGAAAACCTGAGGGCAATATAACTAGACACTCTCTTGTCTGGAACCCACAAGATAGGACACACACTGAGAAAACCTGAGGGCAATATAACTAGACACTCTCTTGTCTGGAACCCACAAGATAGGACACACACTGAGAATACCTGAGGGCAATATAACTAGACACTCTCTTGTCTGGAACCCACAAGATAGGACACACACTGAGAATACCTGAGGGCAATATAACTAGACACTCTCTTGTCTGGAACCCACAAGATAGGACACACACTGAGAATACCTGAGGGCAATATAACTAGACACTCTCTTGTCTGGAACCCATAAAGTGAATGAAACGGGGAGATCTAAAACAATAGGAGAAGGTGAATCATATTGGGATGACATGGAGGAAGCTGCAGGAGATAGCAACAGACAGTTCGGCTTGGTGTGGTTTAGTTGAGGGGCTTTGCCCTAATTGAGGATACAGGGAAGATGTCACAATCATTAAATGTAAGAGAGAGAGAGCTGAAATGTGACATAAACATGGCAGCCAGTCATTGAATGTACATGAACAAGTTAGGAATAGCTTGGAAGCAACAGAAATGTGGTTCCTGAGACGAATGTTGCGAATTCCTTGGACTGCCCGAGTAACTAACAATGATTGCCTGGAAAAGGCTAATGAAACTAGAACATTTATATATACAAATATAAGAAAGAGGCGAACAGTGTTCTTTGGTCATAATGAGATGAGATGCATCAGAGAACATTGTGACAACCAGAAAGATCAGTGAGAAGAGAGGCAGATCAAGAGAAAGGATGCTGGATGGACTGAAACCAGGACAAACTGGCATCCCGAAAGTATTCCCTTAGTGAATGTTAACACAGAAGCCATAAACAATAGATGTCATGATTGACTTATTTCACTGCACTTCATCAAGTGCATGCTGTAGTTTTAAATCATGTGAAGTGAGTAAATGAATTATACTTCGGTTGAAATACTAAACACAAAGTATTTACTTATTTAAACACTGGGACTGTCCCGAATAACGGAGACATCTGGCAACCTTATCTTACATATCCACATACAGAAATGTCTACTGCTAGTGTGTCTTCTTGCTATGCTCAACATACAACACGTAACATTGGACACAATGACTCGTACTGTGCATGTCGGCTATATACTCTTGATGGTCACAATTGACTTCCAATGATCTGTCAGGACATCAACTTCCCACGTGACATTTGGAGTCCGCTATTTTCCAGACACATCGTGATATACAATAAATTATGGTGTCTTCAGCAGAAATGGAATTATCCTGTGATAGATCTGCGAGGCATCACGTGAACATCATGGGCATGTTCCTGCTATGAATACATTTGTTTCCGTATGCTGCTGGGGTTGTCTTGTGCAGTCATCAAATACTGACTGCACACTTGTAGATGTATTCTCATTGTATGCTCTCTGATGGCTGTCACTATCTGATCGTCTCTTGTATTTTGTTGGTTTTTGCCAATGATTTTCTTCAATGTTGCCAGAAAAGGTTTTAATTTTGAGCAGCGTGTCCGATTTGTCCTTATTGATAGCTGTATATTATGTGTCATGGATTGGAAAGTGTGGGATACAAACCTGTACCATGTAGCTACCTAGGTAGAATGATGATGATCTATGTTGATGCTGTTTAATGCTTTCTTATCACCTTCATGTCTGTATTTTCTTATGTGCAGATGTGTCAGATATCACTTTTTCTTGTAACATAATAATTAGGTTTTTTTTTTTTGTTTTTTTTTTTCCTTCCCCCCAGCCACAGAGAATCTAACACTGGTTATTTTATAACTGTTATTTTATAACAAATGTTCCAGGTGTGTTATTTTTGTGAGAGAGCATAATAAGCCAACTGTTGAAACCAAAAAAGAAAAAAAATCATGGTACAACTGAACGTCAGGTGAATATGTCAGTCTAGCTTGTAAGTACAGACAACATCAAGTTTCTCGTGGATCCTGTCTGTGTCAAAATTCTAACTTGTAGGCACAAAGATTTAGTCTAGTTTGTTTTGGATCCTGCCTGTCAGTTTAACTTGTAAGCATAACGGTTTAGTCTAGTTTCTCAGGATCCTGTCAATATCAGTCTAGCTTGTAAGCACAGACAAAGATTTAGTCTAGTTTCTGATGGATCCTGTCTGTCAGTCTATTTTATAATCACAGACAAAGATTTAGTCTAGTTTCTAATGGATCCTGTCTGTCAGTCTATTTTGTAAGCACAGACAAATATTGATTGTATTTTCTCAGGATCATGTGCGTTCACTGTCTGTGTTTAATCCAGACTGATGTGATGTGGCTGAACAGTTCACATCAGACATTAGCTGGCTTCCTGGGAAACTTGACTAGACGGTTGTAGATTTGTTGGCTAGACGGTTGTAGATGTGTTGACTAGATGGTTGAAGATGTGTTGACTAGATGGTTAGAGATTTGTTGACTAGATGGTTGAAGATGTGTTGACTAGATGGTTGAAGATGTGTTGACTAGATGGTTGAAGATGTGTTGACTAGATGGTTAGAGATTTGTTGATTAGACTGCTGTAGACTATAGCAGACTAGACTGTTGTAGATTATAGCAGACTAGACTGTTGTAGATTATAGCTGGCTAGACTGTTGTAGATTATATCATACCAGACTGTTGTAGATTATTTCAGACTAGACTGTTGTAGATTATATCAGACTAGACTGTTGTAGATTATAGCTGGCTAGAATGTTGTAGATTATAGCTGGCTAGAATGTTGTAGATTATAGCAAACTAGACTGTTGTAGATTATAGCTGACTAGACTGTTGTAGATTATATCTGACTAGACTGTTGTAGATTATATCATACTAGACTGTTGTAGAGTATATCAGACTAGACTGTTGTAGATTATAGATGGCTAGACTTTGTAGATTATAGCTGGCTAAACTGTTGTAGATTATAACTGGCTATGTGATTATAGTGTATAGCTTACAGAATGACTGCAGATCAGAATTTAGGAGTGTTTTAGATTTGACAGTTTTAGATGACAGTTGATTGGTCAGTTGTGTATAGTTGACTGGTCAGCTGTAGGTTTGTAGCTGTGTATAGTTGACTGGACATGTATAGGTGTGTAGCTGTGTATAGTTGACTGGACATGTGTAGGTATGTAGTTGTGTATAGTTGACTGGTCAGCTGTAGGTATGTAGCTGTGTATAGTTGACTGGACAGCTGTAGGTATGTAGTTGTGTATAGTTGACTGGACATGTGTAGGTATGTAGCTGTGTATAGTTGACTGGACATGTGTAGGCATGTAGCTGTGTATAGTTGACTGGACATGTGTAGGTATGTAGTTGTGTATAGTTGACTGGACATGTGTAGGTATGTAGTTGTGTATAGTTGACTGGACATGTGTAGGTATGTAGTTGTGTATAGTTGACTGGACATGTGTAGGTATGTAGTTGTGTATAGTTGACTGGTCAGCTGTAGGTGTGTAGCTGTGTATAGTTGACTGGACATGTGTAGGTATGTAGCTGTGTATAGTTGACTGGACATGTGTAGGTATGTAATTGTGTATAGTTGACTGGTCAGCTGTAGGTGTGCAGCTGTGTATAGTTGACTGGACATGTGTAGGTATGTAGTTGTGTATAGTTGACTGAACATGTGTAGGTATGTAGCTGTGTATAGTTGACTGGACATGTGTAGGTATGTAGTTGTGTATAGTTGACTGGTCAGCTGTAGGTGTGTAGCTGTGTATAGTTGACTGGACATGTGTAGGTATGTAGCTGTGTATAGTTGACTGGTCAGCTGTAGGTGTGTAGCTGTGTATAGTTGACTGGACATGTGTAGGTATGTAGCTGTGTATAGTTGACTGGTCAGCTGTAGGTGTGTAGCTGTGTATAGTTGACTGGACAACTGTAGGTATGTAGTTGTGTATAGTTGACTGGACATGTGTAGGTATGTAGTCGTGTATAGTTGACTGGACATGTGTAGGTATGTAGTTGTGTATAGTTGACTGGACATGTGTAGGTATGTAGTTGTGTATAGTTGACTGGTCAGCTGTAGGTGTGTAGCTGTGTATAGTTGACTGGACAGCTGTAGGTGTGTAGCTGTGTATAGTTGACTGGACAGCTGTAGGTATGTAGCTGTGTATAGTTGACTGGACATGTGTAGGTATGTAGTTGTGTATAGTTGACTGGACATGTGTAGGTATGTAGTTGTGTATAGTTGACTGGACATGTGTAGGTATGTAGCTGTGTATAGTTGACTGGACAACTGTAGGCGTGTAGCTGTGTATAGTTGACTGGACAGCTGTAGGCATGTAGCTGTGTATAGTTGACTGGACAGCTGTAGGCATGTAGCTGTGTATAGTTACTGGTCAGCTGTAGGCATGTAACTGTGTATAGTTACTGGTCAGCTGTAGGCATGTAACTGTGTATAACTGATTGGACAGCTGTAGATATGTAGTTGTGTATAATTGATTGGACAGCTGTAGATATGTAGTTGTGTATAACTGATTGGACAGCTGTAGGTATGTAGTTGTGTATAGTTGACTGGACATGTGTAGGTATGTAGCTGTGTATAGTTGACTGGACATGTGTAGGTATGTAGCTGTGTATAGTTGACTGGACATGTGTAGGTATGTAGTTGTGTATAGTTGACTGGACATGTGTAGGTATGTAGTTGTGTATAGTTGACTGGACAGCTGTAGGTGTGTAGTTGTGTATAGTTGACTTGGACATGTGTAGGCATGTAGCTGTGTATAGTTGACTGGACAGCTGTAGGCATGTAGCTGTGTATAGTTGACTGGACAGCTGTAGGCATGTAGCTGTGTATAGTTACTGGTCAGCTGTAGGCATGTAACTGTGTATAACTGATTGGACAGCTGTAGATATGTAGTTGTGTATAATTGATTGGACAGCTGTAGATATGTAGCTGTGTATAACTGATTGCACAGCTGTAGATATGTAGTTGTGTATAATTGATTGGACAGCTGTAGGTATGTAGCTGTGTATAACTGATTGGACTAAACTGTCTAGAGGTAGGTCACAGTCTAGAGGTAGGTCAGTCTAGAGGTAGGTCACAGTCTAGAGGTAGGTCACTGGCTAGAGGTAGGTCACTGGCTAGAGGTAGGTCACTGGCTAGAGGTAGGTCACTGTCGAGTGAACAGAGGGGCCGTAGATGACTTCAGAAAGCTGACAGCCGATCTACTGGTGTATATGTGGTATCTGGTGAAGCACAAGTGGTGGGTTCGTGTTGTCAGCATGAACTCCTGCCTGTTCCCCACTGAAGCAAGCACACCATGTGATGTAGAGATATCTGTGACAGTGTGTGTCTGTGTTAACCTGGTGACCCACAAGTTGTGGGTTCATGTGCCTGTGTGGGATCTGGTGACCCACAAGTTGTGGGTTCATGTGCCTGTGTGGGACCTGGTGACCCACAAGTTGTGGGTTCATGTGTCTGAGTGAGAGAGTAGCTGGCCATAACTTGTCATGTATAGCTTCCTTATCTTCTTGCCCATTTGTTGACTTTGATCATGAACCTTATTTGTGTCAGGTGTGCTGTCGATATCTCTAACCACAGGTTTAGTCCTGGGTACCATCCCCAAGTTGAGTCCTGATATGTCAGGATCATTCATCAGATAGCAGCTGAATTCTGGGATATATACATACATTTGGGGATAAATCCTATTTTGGGTTATATAGATAGATTTGGGGCTAAATCATAAGTCACCAGGTAACAGGATAATACATTTTGGGATTAATTCTTGGGTAGAAAATGGTAGTTCAGGTACGTCATGGGATATGGGGAATATGTCCTGACATATTGGGACCATTCCTGGGATGAGGAAACTCCTGGGAATCTCGGGATGCGTTCTCGTTGTGTACATATCAAAATGTCATGTGACGGTAATATTGTATAGACATGTAGCATTGCTCCAGGTTTGTGGGCACACTGATCTGTCAGTCATCCTGTCTGGAGGGGAAGGGGGAATCAGTCATCAAGTCTACAAGGGGAGAACTGGAACATGATCATATCAAAAAAAGAAAGGGAGAACCACGGACCATAATGTCTACATTGGGAAGGGGGAAATAATATTTATCATGTGTAGAAGGGGAAGGGAGAACTGGGGGGAATCATTCATCATGTGTACAAGGGGAAGGGAAAACTAGGGGGAATCATTCATCATGTGTACAAGGGGAAGGGAAAACTAGGGGAATCATTCATCATGTGTAGAAGGGGAAGAGAGAACTAGGGGGAATCATTCAACATATATACAAGAAGCAAGAACTAGGGGAATCATTCATGTCTACAAGGGGAAGGGAGAACTAGGGGAATCATTCATCATGTCTACAAGAGGAATGGAGAACTATGGGAATTATTCAACATGTATACAAGAAGGGAGATCTATGGGGAATCATTCATGTTTACAAAGGTGAAGAAAGAACCAGGGGAATCATTTGTCATGACTACAAGGGGAAGGGAGAACCTTATCCACATTGGGAAAGGAATGATGGTGGTGGTAATGAAAGCAGAGCCAAGTCTGTTATAACATCTTGTGTTGAATGATGGTGGTTGACAGTCTTGTGTTGAGATGATGGTGGTGACATCTTGTGTTGAGATGATGGTGGTGAGTCTTGTGTTGAGATGATGGCAGTGAGAGTCTTGTGTTGAGATGATGAGGGTGACAGTCTTGTGTTGAGATGATGGTGGTGACAGTCATGTGTTGAGATGATGATGGTGACAGTCTTGTGTTGAGATGATGGCAGTGAGAGTTGTGTTGAGATGATGGTGGTGGTGACAGTCTTGTGTTGAGATGATGGCTGTGAGAGTTGTGTTGAGATGATGGTGACAGTCTTGTGTTGAGATGATGGCAGTGAGAGTTGTGTTGAGATGATGGTGACAGTCTTGTGTTGAGATGATGGCAGTGAGAGTTGTGTTGAGATGATGGTGACAGTCTTGTGTTGAGATGATGGCAGTGAGAGTTGTGTTGAGATGATGGTGACAGTCTTGTGTTGAGATGATGGCAGTGAGAGTTGTGTTGAGATGATGGTGACAGTCTTGTGTTGAGATGATGGTGGTGACAGTCTTGTGTTGAGATGATGGTGGTGACAGTCTTGTGTTGAGATGATGGTGGTGACAGTCTTGTGTTGAGATGATGGCAGTGAGAGTCTTGTGTTGAGATGATGGCAGTGAGAGTCTTGTGTTGAGATGATGGTGACAGTCTTGTGTTGAGATGATGGCATGAGTCTTGTGTTGAGATGGTGGCAATGACAGTCTTGTGTTGAGATGATGGCAGTGACAGTCTTGTGTTGAGATGATGGTGGTGAGTCTTGTGTTGAGATGATGGCTGTGACAGTCTTGTGTTGAGATGATGGTGGTTGACAGTCTTGTGTTGAGATGACAGTAGTGAGTCTGCCAGATCAGCGCATGGAAGACTATGAACAATATCCTGCAATGTGGTGGCCCAGAGATCAGTGCTGGAAGCAGGCTGCCTCATAGAAGGGTCGACTAGCACCAAGATGGACACGGGAAAATGCAGACATGAGGGTTCACGAGAAATGACAACAGATGGAGACATTTCTGATGAGTCGTGATGAGGGAAAAGTTCTGCATGATTAAAGTGGCTGAGTAGGCAGTAAATTGGTAATTTCTAGATAGATAACAGGTCGGTTGACAATGTAGACACTGAAACGTTGACCACATGTTCCCCCAACTAGTACAGCTGTAGAGGTTGACCTGATTGGTTGAATTCAGTAGGCACAGTATAGAGGATAATGGTGTGTTGACACACCAGGGTATATTCTATATCTGTCAGCTGAGGTACTTAAGAGCTATATTGAGCCAGATCCTGATGTACAGGCGCGAATCATGGACAGTTAGCAGGCAATTATGTGGAAGCTATGAAGATGTTTTATAGAAGATGGACGGGTAGAAAGAACAATGAAGATATCTTGAAAGAAGTTAACTCACACAGAGAACTGGTTACTAGCATCAGAAGAAGACAGTCCACGTTCTTTAGATACATCATAAGAAGGGGAAAGCTGGAGTATGTTGTCACAACAGGCAAGTTGGAGGGGAAGAGAGGCATGGGGAGACCAAGAGAGAAGATCTAGACAGTCTGACATCATGGCATAGAGAAATGTCGGTATCAGAAATGATTGGCAGCACACGAGACAGAAAATATGTGCTATCAAAAGAATAATCAGCTATGCTATTAGAACCGGCTATATTGTCAGACTACACGAGACAGAAGACATGGGCTATCAGAAGAATAATCGGGTATGCTATTAGAACCGGGTGTATTGTCAGACTAACCAGGGTATGTAGGCGGGGCGCGGGGATCATCTGTTTGCCCAGGAACCTGGAGTGGCTGTGTTATTTTCTCTCATCCATGTCTGGTTTGTAGTTGTCTATTTATACGGCAGTCTGTGACGTCACAGAACCTCTCAAACAACGATATTTATACGTTATTGAACTCCATGTGATTTCTGTGTAACTGTTGTAGTGACCAACTCCTCAGCTGTGTTTTCTTGTAGGCATATTTTTTTTTCATTTGGCCTTCTTTTTCAAGTTGTCATTTTTTAAAATACATGTACTTGTGATTTCATTTTATAGCCATATTTGATGATGGCGGTGCGTGTTAGGTGATGTAGATGTTGTGAAAGCGGGGTGTACCATAGCCTTTAATGGGACATGCACACGTGGATAGGTTACACACTGAGAAACAACTGGTTAAATGACACATTTGTTGGCCCCACTGAGAAACAACTGGGTAAATGACACATTTCTTGGCCCTGCTGAGAAACTGGTTAAATGATACATTTCCCCGGGAAGGTTAACCCGGTCAACAAATGCCCGCAGAAGTCGGATGTGTCGGCCTTACGGCGCAAGAACGCAGCTCTGCTGTAAACAGGCACAACGCAATCACATCCGGAAAAAAAAAACTGGATGAACGAAGAAGAATGATACATTTGTTGGCCCCACTGAGAAACAACTGATTAAATGACACATGTGTTGGCCCCACTGAGAAACAACTGGTTAAATGACACACTTGTTGGTCCCACTGAGAAATAACTAGTTAAATGACACACTTGTTGGCCCCACTGAGAAACAACGGGTTAAATGACACATTTGTTGCCCCACTGAGAAACAACGGGTTAAATTACTCTTGACCCAGACACAGAAATAAACCGGGCTAGGAGAGAATGTGTTTTACCGCCATGTTTTCTTTGCATGTTGTAATATTTGTGTAGCTAACACCAACTTGTGACATCAGCAAATGCTTGGTTTTATTTCTTCCTCCTCCTCCTCCTCCCCGCATCAGTGTCCCAATGTTCAAGGAGTCACCTTTAGACTCTCCTATTGTTTACAATTTCATGGTTGTTTTTCATTCTTGCACTGTTGATTATTTCACGTTTATTTGTTTACTCCCAGTCCGCGATATTTGGGGGCGGTGGTGTTATACAATTTTTTTTTTAGATAAGTTTGTTTTTGCCCCTCTTTACTCATGAAACTTTCTGCAGGGAGTTTTTGGGAGATGCGACTGTTGCTGATGTAACTACCGGAGCACTGAGAACCTGATCAAGTCTTCCCACGTTTGCCGATATTACACCTGTTACCACAGCAACTTCTGCCACGCAGTAGCACAGTACAATCTGCTAGTTCTCTTTTTATGAACTTGTTGTTTGTACACATTTGTTTCAAGTGTCGTTTGTTTCTTTGCTAAACACAGAATGTATTTGATAGTCACTTTTGTTTGTAAAACTGTATATGCTAAGACCCCCAGCCTCCCACATGATGGCTGAGCTTTCTTGTGATGAAGTCGTCGTCCGGAGGTATCAAATGTGATGGTTATCCTTGCACACAGGACATGACTGTGTCTGCTCAGGTGCTTCCTTCTGATCAGGCATGTGATGATGATGTACTACATACAACAGTGGTCAGGCAGACACCACATCTGTGACCAAATTCTTCCCATGAAATATCCAGCCAAACGTTTGTTGTTGTCCAACCATACAAGCGTGGCCAATGATCAATATTTGTGGCGCCTTCTTTCAAACTGGACAAAGTTTGGCCATTGTGAAATCTTTGTTCATGTCCACACAGTATATAGACCTCAGTCATTGTGAAATCATGTGAAGGTTATATGTGAAACCTTGCTGTCATGTGATAAATGATGGGTGTGAACAGTTTTGAAGAATAAGTTTCTGTCATTGTGAATAATGTTGTAACATCAGTCCTGCCACAAATCTGTGTAAACTCTCCCATCTCAAGCTCCTCCGTTGCCATCTTTGCACCCACGTAAGAATGTCTGTCACTGGAACTGTACCAGTGGTTCATGTGACTAGACCTGCCTTGATAGCCTCGTGTCCCTGGCTGTACCAGTGTCACAACTAGCTGGTATGTGCAGGACTTTACATAGCTTTCTATCTCTCAAAGTATTGTCTGTCTCTCTATAATCTCTTGTGGTTACTGATTTCACCATGATAGAGGTAGTCCTTCCTGTTCTCTAGGAGCTAAATCCTTCTGTTGTCTTTAGTGTCTCTAACTCTGATAGAGCTAATTCTTCCTATTGTCTCAGACTCTGATAGACCTAATTCTTCCTGTTGTCCCGGATTCTGATGGAGCTAATTCTTCCTGTTGTCTCTTGACTCTGATGGAGCTAATTTTTCCTGTTGTCTCTAACTCTGATAGCAGCTAAACGTCCTGATGTCTCTTGTTTTGTTTCTGTGGGAACTGACAAATGTAGAGCATGTTTGGTCATTCACAAATATGTTTAGTTCACCCCGTTAACTTATGGTTCATCTTTCTCTCTTCCCCCCCCCCCCCCCCCCCCCCCTGTAAAACTTTCAGCAACAAACATGCAACCTGCTCAACTGGTGAAGCAATGCTTCAGTTGTTGCTGTCCAAATTGTATCACCTGTAATCAAGCCATTAACCACAAAGGACAAACTCTAGCTAACTCAGCTGCTACCCACTCCAACCAGCTAACAGCAGGTATTGACTGGTTTTCCCCACAAGTTGTTCAGTTATTTTTGCCCCTCTATGTTGTCAAATTTGTTAGCGTACTAAATTTGTTAGTGTTTGACTTTGTTCAGTCTCACCTGTTTGGTTTCTTGTGCTGTACAAATTGGCGTAACTATGCTTTGTTATTTCATTATACAATTAAAAAAAAAAGTGGAAAAAAATGTTACTGCTGAGTTCTGTCTTTGCTTGAGATACATAGAACAACACGCAATCCAGAGTTGAGGCTCAAAATATTGTCTAGGACAACACGACCACTCATGGCTGCTGTAGGTATAAAATTGGGCTTTGGGGCCCACCTTGTTTTGGCGAACAGCCTGTATCAACTAGGCCACAATCAAGCCGTCCCAAACAAGGTGCCCATTATAGTTGAAGAGAAGACCGGCTGGCATCCAACTAAATTTTTTACTGAACATTAAAATGAACAGATCAGAAAAAGAAACAAATAAAGCAATGACCAACTTATGGTGATATACTGTGTCTCCCCTAAAATAAGCCCTAGTTAAGATCCTTGACTAGAATAAAGTTATTAAACGTGCACTAGCATTCAAGTACTTTGTTGATGGCATCGACTTTTCTAAATACCAACTCTCCAACATGATTGCTATGGATGAAACTGCAGTGTTTATGGGCCTAGGATCTCAAACGACAATTGATCAGGTGGGATTTGGAGAGTTATTATGTTTCAGGAGAAGATGACATGAATGTATTTGAATACATGTAGAATTCTGAACATGAATAAATGTAGATTTTTTTCATCTTAAAAAAAAAAAAAAGACATCCCTCGAAAATAAGCCCTAGTGCATTTTTTGAAGCTCAAATACAAGATCCGGTCTTATGGGAAAACATGATATAAACCACTGGTACAGTGAAACAACAACTGCTAATTTTATCATAGAAGCCTCAAGCAACATTATAGCTTCTGTATTTGTTACAACAGCCTCAAGCAATATACTGCTGTATCATTCAAGCATCAAACATCATCAGGGCAACTGTCTATCATACAAGCCTCAAACATCATCAGGGCACTGTGTCTATCATACAAGCCTCAAACATCATCAGGACACTGTGTCTAACATACAAGACTCAAACATCATCAGGGCAACTGTCTATCATACAAGCCTCAAACATCATCAGGGTCACTGTGTCTATCATACAAGCCTCAAACATCATCAGGGTCACTGTGTCTATCATACAAGCCTCAAACATCATCAGGGTCACTGTGTCTATCATACAAGCCTCAAACATCATCAGGGTCACTGTGTCTATCATACAAGCCTCAAACATCATCAGGGTCACTGTGTCTATCATACAAGCCTCAAACATCATCAGGGTCACTGTGTCTATCATACAAGCCTCAAACATCATCAGGGTCACTGTGTCTATCATACAAGCCTCAAACATCATCAGGGTCACTGTGTCTATCATACAAGCCTCAAACATCATCAGGGTCACTGTGTCTATCATACAAGCCTCAAACATCATCAGGGCAACTGTGTCTATCATACAAGCCTCAAACATTATCAGGGCACTGTCTATCATACAAGCCTCAAACATCATCAGGGCACTGTGTCTATCATACAAGCCTCAAACATCATCAGCTCCTCCGAAGTCAGAGAGTGTCTGCCTGTACGGCGAGGAACCACCAGTCTGCACACCAATAAGCCAGACATGGGACAACGGATACTCATGCAAACCTCAGGTCCTGTATGACATCACACTGATGTTGGACAACAGGATGTCTTCATCCGACATACAGGACTTCACGTTGGAGCTCAAGCCAACGAACACAAGCAAGCAAGCAAACATCATCAGGACACTGTGTCTATCATACAAGCCTCAAACATCATCAGGGCATTGTGTCTATCATACAAGCCTCAAACATCATCAGGGCACTGTGTCTATCATACAAGCCTCAAACATCATCAGGGCACTGTGTCTATCATACAAGCCTCAAACATCATCAGGGCTACAGTGCCTATAATTCAAGCCTCAAACATCATCAGGGCCACAGTGTCTATCAAACAAGCCTCATATAAAAAGTATCTCACCTACTTATCCACACCATTCACCTTTATTTCAACTTCTGCACAGAAAATAACCACTTACCATATAACTAGCAGGAGACCATAAAAGACAGCAGCAATCCTCAGTGAATGACACAGTAAGGACAAACAGCAGAATTGGGGACAGGAATACAGATTCAACAGAAACACCTTTGCCCACACGCAGAGAATGACCCAAATCAACCACAAGAACACATCAATTCTAACGATTTGTCACTGTTCTTTCACCAGTACCACAATCTGTCTCTGTTCTCACACCAGTTCCCACAATCTGCCAGTTCTCACACCAGATTCCCATGACCTATTACTGTTCCCACACGTTCCCACAATTCATCACTGTTCTCACATGTTACCACGATCTGTCACTGTTCTCACATTAGTTCCCACGATCTGTCACTGTTCTCACATTAGTTCCCACAATCTGTCACTGTTCTCACACCAGTTCCTATGATCTGTCACTGTTCTCACACCAGGTCCCTCAATCTGTCACTGTTCTCACACCAGTTCCCACAATTTGTCACTGTTCTCACACCAGTTCCCACAATCTGTCACTGTTCTCACACCAGTTTCCATGATCTGTCACTGTTCTCACTCCATTTTCCACAATCTGTCACTGTTCTCACATCAGTCACTGTTCTCACACCAATTCCCACGATTTGTCACTGATCAGTTTCCATGATCTGTCACTGTTCTCACTCCAGTTTCCACAATCTGTCACTGTTCTCACACCAGTTCCCACCATTTGCCATTTCTCACACTAGTTCCCACGATCTGTCACTGTTCTCACAATTTGTCACTGTTCTCACACCAGTTTCCATGATCCGTCACTGTTCTTGCAGCACAACACACTTTCTTTTATTATTACAACATCAAGATTAACCAAAACAAATGTTTTGACAATGAGCAACATGGCTGGGATGAAATGTCATCACTGAATTTATTCTCATGAAAATGACATAAGTAAAAACATACGAGAACCATGTGTTCTCTTAACTATCGACCAACAAAACCTGAACAACAGAAACCACAAACCACAACCTGACTTAGTCATCAGCCGACAAGAAGAACACAACTGACAGATATCACAAAACTGTCACATAAACATTCATCAGAACACAGCCAACAGATGTCACAAAACTGTCACATACAACATTAAGTGCCATGTCTTTTTGTCCACTACAATATTGATGCCAGCAAGGATGCTAACAATGTCACCTAGATAGCAAATGTCACAGAGGATGCCAATGATGGGTTGTTGTCAATGTCATACCAATTGTTATTGATGTCAGCTAGGATGTTGACAATGTCATATCAAATGTTAATGATGTTGTATAAAATGTTAATGTCAGCTAGGATGTGAATGTCATATAGGATGTTGACAATGTCATATCAAATGTTAATGATGTCAGCTAGGATGTTGATGTCATATCAAATGTTAATGCCAGTTAGAATGTCAACGATGTCATCTCAAATGTTAATGATATCAGCTAGGATATCCGGAAACATTTCTCTCTCCCGCAACAATTACACACCCATCACAAGCTTACACAAAAACACCTTGTATCCTCCTCTCACTTCACACCCACACAATGCCAGCACATTTACACAAGGCTCACCTCACAATGACATAGTTTCAGTTGAGAAGCACAATATGACTTTAACGAACCAATACTAGGTTTGAAGACTGAGCACAACCCACTACTGGCAACGCTGATCATATTTCAGTATGAACCGTGGGCCTTGTCCACCTCGACTGAAGCACTAGACTCGAGTTTTGCTCACGTTTGAGCTAGGCAGTAGTGCATATCCCTGACTGGACCCGGGATCGAACTCCGGATCACTGGCGTGTGAGGCGGGGGGG
>JACEFZ010015447.1:0-21377 GCA_014155875.1 Cepaea nemoralis
TTTTGACCTTGTTGCTAATCTACCGCATGTAATTAAAGCGGCAATGTACGCTGATGACCTGGTTATGTGGAGCACAAATGAACAAGTATCTGTGGCCACCATATCGCTACAAAGAGCTGTGGATACTTTTGTTGCATGGGCGGATAGATGGCGTGTCAGCATAAAACATTGACAAATGCAGCACCACTCTATTTACCCTTTCTCCGATACAAAAGGCAGGGATCATCCAGATAAATGGAACACCCCTAAGAGAAGATAAAGAACCAACATACCTTGGTGTAACATTCGACGACAGGCTGACATGGAGAAAACACATAAAAAAGCAGTAGCAAAAGCCAGAAGGAAAATTGCCATCCTGAGAAAGCTAACTGGAACCACGGGGGGAGCCAGTGGGAAAATACTTAGCAAAGTTTATCAACAGAGCATACGACCACACTTGGAATACGGGTCAACTGCGTGGTGTTCAGCATCAAAAACTACATTGCAGGAGCTGGACAAGGTGCAAAATCAAGCTCTTAGAGTCATCACAGGAGGGATGAGATCAACCCCTATAGTAGCAATGGAGAAAATGGGGAGGACACAAGCTTTAAGAGAACGCAGAGATACAAAAACACTCATACAAGCAGAAAAGTTTCTCAGCTTGCCAGGCCACCCTATGAAGAACCGATTTGAAACCTAACTATGGGGCGGTTGAAAAGAAGTAGTTTTATCCTTCAGGCGAAACGACTCTGCAGAGAAACCACCGATCTGCCCACAGTTGTTATCCCCCTGACAACTATTCCAGAGCGAACTCCATGGAAAGATGCACATAGACTATCACTACAAATCCAGACTAAAGTGCGAGGAATATTTGACAAGGAAGAACAGAACAGTGTACAGCGCAGAACAGCCACTCTCACGTTATGGACAATCCAGAACAAGTCATTATTCTGCGCCTCAGAACGGGACACAATAGATTACCAACCACATGTATACAAAATTCAAGATTGGTGACTCAGCCATGTGCACATGTGGTTTGGTGTCGCAGACAGCGGAGCACATACTCCAGGACTGTCCAAACTACAACATACCCAGCCTTACCTTCTGGCCTAGAGAGACAACAGTGGAAGATAAACTCTATGGACCGCTGAGTGAACTAAAAAAGACTGTTAGATTCATACAATACACAACATTGCAGTTATAGACATATTTCAAGCGAACGAAAGAAGAAGTAGAAGTTTCTGATTTTGGATGTTTTCACTTGCGTATAGTGTACTGTGTAAAGTGTGTACATTGTGTTTGTGTTTAGTGTCTCTTCTTTTCGCAGGAGCTAAATATATCTAATTGTTTACATTTCGTGTTCTGTATTATTCTTATATCTTTACCATCTATGCAATTTCCAACATTGTAATTATTTCCTTCGCGTTTCACTTGATCAGAAGCCTTGGTGTAGTCAATAAAGCACAAATATGTTCATTTCAAACATTTTTTTTTTGGTTACAGTTCTCAAGATGGAGTTAGCGTTGTTTGTGCCTTCCACAAATCCGGACTGCACATTTCCAATTTCTGATTTTATTTTATTTCTTATTCTTCTAATTACAATTCTCAGTAGTATTATAGTCAACTGACTCATTAAACTAACGTTCTCCACAGTATGTTGCACTAGATTTCTTTGGTAGAGCTATGACAAGAGATTTCAAGATGTCATCGGGTATATATCCACTGTTATGGTTATCATTCGACATTTACATTGTATGTTATCAATTTTACACCCAATTCACATACAGCTTTAATTTCTTCGACACTGATTTATCTGGCCCAGGGGATTTACCTTTCTTCATGTGTTGTAGAGCATCTACAATTTTTTTTTTTAATGTGGTCCTCCACATTGATCGTAATTGTTGTTTCTGATCTACCATCATCATCATCCTATAACTCTGTTATATATTCCGCCCATCTTTTAATTATCTTTTCTTTATCCATTAATACGTTACCTTCTTTTATCTTCAAACAACTGATTGCTGCATTCTATCTAATGCCTGATAATTTCTTATTCTTTTTGCACATAGATTGTGTGTCTTCTCACTGTTCTTCAATATCCCTGCACTGATTATTTAGCCAGGCTTCTTCCGCTGCCTTACATTTTTTAAACTATTTCTATAAGTAACATGTTTATATTCATCTTAAATTTATTTACTTTATCTTCTAATGTCAGTCAATTGTGGCATTTACCCTCTTGTTCATTTCTTTTTTCGTATGCTTCTATACTTCTGATATTATTTCCTTGGATGTCTATTGCATTGACTTTTTTTAGCATTTGCCATTGTTCATTCATACTGCCTATTTTCGTTTGCATTGTACATATTCTGTGCACTGATGCCAAAGTGTTTAATATTAACTATGTTCCCTATTAATCTGACTAACAGAACTCGATCTGAGACGAACAAATACCTTTTTACTGTCTTCACTCTTTCTCCGTTCAAAATTATGTGTATGCCCTCCTGAGTAAATTATTCAACATGTGTTTGAGTACATTTCATGGTTCCTATCTGTCTTGTCTCAGAGAATACCAAGATATTAACATTCATTCTCTTCATTTCTCGCTTAATGTTTTCCAGTTGACCAACTTTCATCAGTATTCTCACATTCCATGTACCTATGGCAAAAGTATCTCTTCTTGATGGACAAACAATATATATATATATATATATATATATATATATATATATATATATATATATATATATATATATATATATATATATATATATATATATATATATATATATATAATATGCAAGTAAATGGGAATATTCTTCAACAAGTGAATCGATACAATTATCTCGGAACAGTCATAACATCTGATGGGAGATGCCTTAAAGAGATTAGAACAAGAATCGCCATGGCGAAAGTAGCCTTCAGCAAGATGAAAAACATTCTGACCAATTGATTTATTTGGTTGTTTCGGGATTTGAGATTTAAATATTGAGCACAACCCACTACTGGCAACGCTGATCGTATTCTGGTATGAACCTAAGGCATATCCACGTCAATGTGGAAGCACTAGACTCGAGTTTCGCTCTCGTTTGAGCTCATCAGTAGTGCATATCCTTGACCGGACCCGGAAACAAACCCCGGATCACTGGAGTGTATAGCGGGTGTGTAACCACTAGACCACGCGACACACGCTGGACACGGCCAAATTATCACAACAGAATATCACAACGTCACCCATCGTAGGCTTTAGCTCAAGATTTGCCCGATCGCCGCGACTGACGTCCGTCAATCGAGTGGACCCGAACGATCAGGTCTTCTCACTGGCAAGGCACACCAGGCCGCCTAAAGTCCAGCAAGTAATAATCAAATTGATTTATTTGGTTGTTTCGAGATTTGAGATTTAAATATTGAGGACAACCCACTACTGATCGTATTCTGGTATGAACCTAAGGCATATCCACGTCAATGTGGAAGCTCTCGTTTTAGCTCATCAGTAGTGCATATCCTTGAACGGACCCGGAAACAAACATGCCTTAGGTGTGGTAGAATTCAACAAGTGTGGTAGAATTAAACAAAGCATTCATTTTGAATGAATTATACACCATGGATTGGTCAGAAGAAGTCGTCGTAGGCATTCAGGCAAGCATCCCATTGTCTAGATAGGCGACGAATGCCGTCCGCAAAAAAAGGATTGTGGTTGCTCACTGAACCAAGTGTTTACTGCGTTCATTACGTCTGCATATGTGTGAAATCGTAGTCACTTGAGAGCTTTTTTTAGAGGTTCGAACAAACTAAAATCACAAGGTGACAAATCAGGGCCATAGGCTGGATGTTGCAGAATTTCCCACTTCTGCCTTGCTAATGCTTCCTGCACAATCTTTGCGACATACGGACGAGCATTATCGTGCAACAAAATCACACCGCGAGAAAGCATGCCGGGTCGTTTATTCTTGATGGATTTTTGCAGCTTGTCTAGTGTTTGCAAGTATTGGGTAGAGTTGATGTTTACACCAGGTTCTTTAAAGTCGGCCAACAATAGCCCTTCATGGTAAAAAATGCGCTCAGCATAAACTTACCAGCGGAAACCTGTAACTTGAATTTTTTGGCTTTGGTGATCCAGCATGCTTCCATTGCATGCTCTCTCTTTTGCTGCTCGGCTCAACGTGGTGACACCATGATCCATCGCCTGTCACTATGCGGAAGAGAAATACATCACCCTCCAATCTGTAACGCAGCAAGTGGTTCAAACACCATCATATGCGTTCCTCTTTTTGGTGGTCGGTCAACATCCATGGTAACCACTGTGAACACACCTTCCGATATTGCAGTTTCTTACGAACGACCTATTGAATTGTCCCAAATGACACATCAAATTCTTTCGCTAGCGAACGTATGCTTCGACAACGGTTCATCTGTACTGCTGCATCAATGTTGGCGATGGTTGTTTCTGTTGCAACAATATGCGCTTGACCCGGCCGTCGAAGATCTGTCGTGAACTGACGTCCTTTCCGAAACATTCGTACCCAGTCTGTCACTGTTGTCTTCGACACTCATTTGTTACCGTACGCTGCCTGCATTCTTCGATGAATGTTCACTGATCTACATCCTTAAAATGAAAGAAACTGAATCACCGCTCCTTGAGCTTCTTTGGACGGATTTTGGATTAACCCGGCCATTTTCTCAACGGTCAGAAACAGAACCTATGCATCATGGGACGATAAGTACATGCTCTTTTATTCATTGGTCAGTACTTATCATATGACTTTGACATGATCATGTTCAACGTAAGCAATTACGCGCGGTTCGGCACGAACGGATTTCAAATGAAAGCTCCTAATACAAATACATTCCAATCTTTCAAACAAACTGTTTTTGATTAAAGAGACCCAAGAGACGGAACACAATAATGCTTAGCTAAAATCAGACATATCACAATTCACACAAAAACTGTATAGAAGTAATCGGAGCGCCTGAGTGATATAAAAATAAACTGAAACCCAACTCCTGAAAACGAAACAAACAAAACAGGTAGACAGAAGGTAAATTCGTTAGTTGAGTTGAGTTAAGAACCGACATGACAACACTCAGGAAACTCCCATTCGTGCTCCGTCCCCTCGTTCAACAGCCAGCGAAGAGACACAATACTAATCGTTCACACCGATGTCTGATTTAAAGTTTTCCTGGTCTTCCCTCTTAGTTTTGAGATTGTTCCAAAACCCTTGCCGATTCGAAGCAATCTCATTCTTTTTACCTACGGATTCTCAATCTGTTTCCCCGCCTTCTCCACTTGGTCGCACAAGCGCACGACCACCTCCCCTACCACAAAGAGGTGCATTCCCTGTTAGCCTATCAGCCTGTTTATTCCCCCGCAGCCCGCATGGCCAGGGCAAAATATCCATATAATTCTCACAATTTGTGACCTCTGAATCGACGATAGCCATTCCACGCCAACCATTCCTTTCTCCACCTTACTAAGCATACTCTTTGAATCCGTAATGAATACAGTGTGTTTTGCAGTAGTCTCCTCTAACCAACGGAATGCCACTGTTACTGCTTCCACCTCCATTCTCATGCTGGAGGTCGTAGTCTCATATGCCAGACTCTCTTTTTTCAAGACTCGTCCATTAGCCTTCGCAATGAAACCCCAACCACTATGTCTGTTTCTCACCACTGACCCATCGGTGCAGATGACTATGTCACCTTGATGTGTTTTACTCTCGATCAGTTGCTGCTCTTCAAACTCAGTGCGGCCCGCTTGTCCATTCTCTGCACTCACGACCCAGTGTTACTATTATATTGTGCCAGTCCGTTATGTCTTCCAGAACTTCAACCCGCTTTTTTCACGATTGATGGTCTTTAATTAAATTACACACCTGACGTATCGATAGTTCTGCTTGTGCCATCCACCTGTCTCGTCTTAGTTTATGACCCTTGACCATATCCATGGCTGCTTGCAGGGGGTGATCCCTATCTCCAGCAACAACTCTCAGGCACCATTAATACAGATAACATATGTAGGTGAGTTTCTACAAATGCTTGTACAAATAGCCCATGTTTCTGTACACGCATGCATATGTGCGTGCAATTGCCAGGCACACATATATGTAGCGACGTATACTGTTATCTTCTCATAAGGTAGACAGCACAATTCAAGTTATGTATGTACACGATTAGCACACTACTTGTATAGCATCTTTAAATCTCTGATAAAGTCTATCCCTTCTACCTGCACAGTCTTTCACAAACGTGTCTAACTTTTACTTCCAACATTCTTTTTTTTTTTCTCATAGCAGTTGATAGCTTTTCATTGGCATCTGTTTTCATTTTGGAAAATAACTATTTTGCATGTCGATTCTTGTTATAATCTCTACCAGGCACCTTCCATCAGATGTTACAACTGTTCCAAGATAGGTGTACCGATTCACCTGTTTAAGAATTTCCTCATCTACTTAGATATTCATCTTCCTCATGTGCCATGCCAATAAGCTTGGACGGTCATGTTTCATCAGCTCACACGATCACCAGAGTCGTGGATCAACTCTGTGTTCTTGTCTCGACCATGCCATTTGGCTAAGCCATTAATATATTTTCTTCTCTGCCTTCCCCTTGCTCTTATTCCTTCATAAGGTGCCCCAAATATCAAGTCTGACTACTTCTAATTTCTCTGATCTCTTTATGGTTTCAATTTGTTTCATGTAGGACTCGTCATTGGTTTTTCTGTCTGTCCATGGTATTCTGTACATGTTCCTCATAAACCACATTTCCAGTACGATTAGATGTTATATCGTGGTATATTTTTGTCCTTGGGGATGACAATAATTTCTGGTTTCTTACATGTTGTTCTACTAGCTGGCTTCAAATGAAAACATTAAAAGTGTGATAGAAATTACAATAACCATGCCATTGTCTTGTAGCCTGTCAATACTGTTTAAAGGATGTCAAGAGGGTTATGCACGTGGCATCACGGTGCAGACGAACATGTGACGTCATAACGACAGTTTAAAGATGGCCACCCCACTTTTGGCATGCACGTTTTTTTTTTTAATCAGTGAAGGGGTGTAATCTTTAGAAATTCATCGATGAATGACTATCCAGTATGGTGATACATACCTGTCAGTCCAGCAGGTGTAAGTATGAGTGGAGTAGGAAGTTTCAAAACGGCATGACGTCTGTGACAGACTGTTCGCAGCGGGTCAGACACACCGAGTAAAGACCCCAGAGTGGCTACACACGTGACCAACAGACGTTTTTTTTCTGCAGGAATCTAAGCACTTTATCGGCGTTGGAGGACTTGCATTAGAAGAAAACGCAGCGGCTGCAGCAGGATATAACAATATGAATTGGAAACGAATAGATATATTTAGCTCCTGCGAGAAGAAACGTACTAAACACAAACACGTTGCACATACCTTACAAAGAGATCCATCGTATACCGGAATACAGGTGAAAATCCAAAATCAGAAGTAATCAATAAATATATAAAATTAATAATAAAATAAAATACACACAAAAGCGTACAACACGACACACAGGACTTGCATTGAACGCAGTGGTGATTAAATCGAACAATGATACATTTGTTCTTTACTTTTTTTCAGAATATATTTCCCCCCCCCCCCCCCCCCCCCCCCCCCCCCCCCCCCAATTAAGATTTTCATATGAAGCCCCCTCGCAATTGCTCACTAATTACAATAGTACGAGGGTAAGTTAATAAGTAAGTCACAAATGGCTGTAGAAAAATAACTTTAAGAAATAAATATGATAACAACATGAAACCAGTTTATTTGTATGCATATAATGTCCCTTTATTTCTCAACATAATTTCCACCAACATTGATGCACTTATCCCATTGTTTTATCAGTCCTCATAAACCGGCTGCATGGGACTGCGTGCTTTGTTTTCATTTACCTGCTATCCCACAGAACTGTGGAACTTACTTATTGATTCGCCCTCGTAACTTTTTCTATCCAGCTATGCACCGCTTTACGGGAAAAAACATTTGTCAGCATAAATACTGGAAAGTCATCTTGGCGGGAGACATTTCGCGAATGACGCCGAAGTTGAATGTGAAGTGAAAACGTGGTTAAGAAAACAGAGCATGCAGTTATATGCAGTCGGTTTGGAAGGACTGACAAAACGATGGGATAAGTGTATCAATGATGGTGAAAATTATGTTGAGAAATAAAGGGACAATGTATGTATAAAAATGAACTGGTTCCAAGTTGTTATCATATTTGGTTATTTTTCTACAGCCATTTGTGAATTACTTATTAACTTACCCTCATAACAATACTGTAACGCGTGCATGTCTTATATTGTTGATGTTATGTTCCCCGATTGCGATCCTCCTTCGTCTCGTGAATGTCTCATAATCTTGTCACTATATGGGGTAACACGGTCTGGGGACATTGCACATCGACATAGTTCATAGCCACTCTTCTGGGGACATTACACATCCCCATAGTTCAGAGCCACTCTTCTGATTCCGGAAATATACGTCAATACTATACAGCTTCTCTCACATGAAGTGTGTTATTAGTCACTTACATGCATTTTCTTATTAGTAGCTTACACAATGTTTCCGATTAGACACTTACACAGTGTATCTGATTAGTCACTTACACACTGTATCTGATTAGTCACTTACATACTGTATATGATTAGTCACTTACACACTGTATCTGATTAGTCACTTACATACTGTATCTGATTAGTCACTTACACATTGTATCTGATTAGTCACTTACACACTGTATCTGATTATTCACTTACAAACTGTATCCGAGTCACTTACACACTGTATCTGATTAGTCACTTACACATTGTATCTGATTAGTCACTTATACACTGTATCCTATTAGTCACTTAGACACTGTATCTGATTAGTCACTTACGCACTGTATCTGATTAGTCACTTAGACACTGTATCTGATTAGTCACTTACACACTATATCCGAGTCACTTACATACTGTATCTGATTAGTCACTTACACTCTGTATCTGATTAGTCACTTAGACACTGTATCTGATTAGTCACTTACACACTGTATCCGAGTCACTTACATACTGTATCTGATTAGTCACTTACACACTGTATCTGATTAGTCACTTAGACAATGTATGTGATTAGTCACTTACACACTGTATCTGATTAGTCACTTAGACACTGTATCTGATTAGTCACTTACACACTGTATCTGATTAGTCACTTACATACTGTATCTGATTAGTCACTTACACATTGTATCTGATTAGTCACTTACACACTGTATCTGATTAGTCACTTACACACTGTATCCGAGTCACTTAGACACTGTATCTGATTAGTCACTTACACACTGTATCCGATTAGTCACTTACACACTGTATCCGATTAGTCACTTAGACACTGTATCCGATTAGTCACTTACACATTGTATCCGATTAGTCACTTACACATTGTATCTGATTAGTCACTTACACATTGTATCTGATTAGTCACTTACACACTGTATCTGATTAGTCACTTAGACACTGTATCTGACTAGTCACTTACACACTGTATCTGATTAGTCACTTACACGTTGTATCTGATTAGTCACTTACAACACTGTATCTGATTAGTCACTTACACACTGTATCCGAGTCACTTACACACTGTATCTGATTAGTCACTTACACACTGTATCCGATTAGTCACTTACACACTGTATCCGATTAGTCACTTAGACAATGTATCCGATTAGTCACTTACACATTGTATCTGATTAGTCACTTACATATTGTATCTGATTAGTCACTTACACATTGTATCTGATTAGTCACTTACACACTGTATCTGATTAGTCAGTTACACACTGTATCCGAGTCACTTACACACTGTATCTGATTAGTCACTTACACACTGTATCTGATTAGTCACTTACATACTGTTTCTGATTAGTCACTTACACACTGTATCTGATTAGTCACTTACATACTGTATCTGATTAGTCACTTACACATTGTATCTGATTAGTCACTTACACACTGTATTTGATTAGTCACTTACACACTGTATCCGAGTCACTTACACACTGTATCTGATTAGTCACTTACACACTGTATCTGATTAGTCACTTACACATTGTATCTGATTAGTCACTTACACACGGTATCTGATTAGTCACTTACACACTGTATCTGATTAGTCATTTACACACTGTATCTGATTAGTCACTTACACACTATACCTGATTATTCACTTACACACTGTATCTGATTAGTCACTTACACACTGTATCTCATTAGTCACTTACATACTGTATCTGATTAGTCACTTACATACTGTATCTGATTAGTCACTTACATACTGTATCTGATTAGTCACTTACATACTGTATCTGATTAATCACTTACATACTTTATCTGATTAGTCAGTTATATACTGATCTGATTAGTCAGTTATATACTGATCTGATTAATCACTTACATACTGTATCTGATTAGTCACTTACATACTATACCTGATTAGTCGCTTACACACTATACCTGATTAGTCACTTACACACTGTATCTGATTAGTCACTTACACACTGTATCTGATTAATCACTTACATACTGTATATGATTAATCACTTACATACTGTATCTGATTAGTCAGTTATATACTGATTTGATTAGTTATATACTGATCTGATTAATCACTTACATACTGTATCTGATTAGTCACTTACACACTATACCTGATTAGTCACTTACACACTGTATCTGATTAGTCACTTACACACTGTATCTGATTAGTCACTTACATACTGTATCTGATTAGTCACTTACATACTGTATCTGATTAGTCACTTACATACTGTATCTGATTAATCACTTACATACTTTATCTGATTAGTCAGTTATATACTGATCTGATTAGTCAGTTATATACTGATCTGATTAATCACTTACATACTGTATCTGATTAGTCACTTACATACTATACCTGATTAGTCGCTTACACACTATACCTGATTAGTCACTTACACACTGTATCTGATTAGTCACTTACACACTGTATCTGATTAATCACTTACATACTGTATATGATTAATCACTTACATACTGTATCTGATTAGTCAGTTATATACTGATTTGATTAGTCAGTTATATACTGATCTGATTAATCACTTACATACTGTATCTGATTAGTCACTTACACACTATACCTGATTAGTCACTTACACACTATACCTGATTAGTCACTTACACACTGTATCTGATTTGTCACTTACACACTGTATCTGATTAATCACTTACATACTGTATATGATTAATCACTTACATACTGTATATGATTAGTCAGTTATATATTGATCTGATTAATCACTTACACTGTGTAGATGGGAAAATACTGGGTAAAAATGGAAAGGCGTTGACCGAGAGCAACATGTATTGTTCAACCATGCACAGATCTAGCAATGCAGATATATCAGGAATTAAAGATAGCAGCTCGAGACATGCAACTATAGGAGTGAATAATCAGAAAGCTTCACTATCAATCCATTTTGATGATGATGATGATGATGATGATGATGATGATGATGATGATGATGATGATGATGATGATGATGATGATGATGATGATGATGATGATGATGATGATGATGATGATGATGATGATGATGATGATGACAGTGAGGGAGAAGATGACAACTTGTTAAGCCTAGTTGTTTATTTGATTGTTCAAAGATAGTTTATTTATAAATATGAACCAGTCCAAGGAGGTGTGATGATAGTGAGGAATTCCATGTTACACCGCCAGAGTTCGCTAGGACTTCTGGGGTGGAATTTTCAGGGCACTTTATAAGCCCTGTGGCGCGAAAATATCTTTCTTTCTCTGACCAACGACATTCACGGCCAGAGAGGTGCACAGGCCTTTATCAGCCACGATCCAAGCAGGAGGGCACAACCGCCCAGAAATATATTGGAGAGGCCAGTACCGGCCTTTGTGATCCACGATTACAGTCAAGAAGGCAAACATGCCTGTGGATGGGGTCTGGTACACTCGGAGAAATACTGATTGGCAACCGTGGATGCCTGCATTGGTGAGTGTACTTGGATAGTGTAGATAAATGTGAGGTGGTTGTACCTGTGCTGATTCCTTACAAGAAGTCTGGAGCTGATTATATCTGTGGCATTGGCCAATGCCAAGGCAGAATTCCGGTGCTAAAGTCAGACAAGAATGAAGAGTAGCACTCTTGTCAGCGGAGTGCAGGTTGACTGATGAAATTGCAAAATGGCGCCGGTCAATCAAGGCGGGAGGAGTTGAGAGCCTTATTAAAAGACATAAAAATAGTAGCTGGAAAATGATATTTCAAGAGTTAATCACCATCCAAATACCAAAAGGTATTTAGTAGTTTTACGGCCACAGGCTTAAATGGTGAGCAGTGTGGATAGCAGTGTTACATTGAGTGATGACAATCATGAAAAAGCATGTACCATTTGCATTATGAAGTAGATATGTGTTCACTTGATAGTACTGTGAGAGGAAGGCGGTGATGTTGATACTATATTGAATATTGCATTGGTGGGCATTAACTCATGAATATCACATGATTATAATGGTTTGTGATAACCAAAACAGTTACAGATGAGCAGGTAGGAAAAGGTGAAGCATTAGGTTATAGGGTGATGCGTTATGTTTGATTCTGTACATATGGTGCACTGAAACAGTTGTAGTGATCTGTGGCTGTGTGTATACTTGATTGGGGTTAATATAAACAGGAAATATGTAGGAAACCACCAAGAGGTGCCATGCATGAGGAGAACAATTACTTTTATGTATTAAATGGTGCACAGAAAAGGGGGGGGGGGGGGGTGTAATCTGTACGCTTATGGTGTTATCCAATATGACTCCATAACGCCCAACCTATGGTGATTGTATGTTGAGATGTTGTATACTGTTGTTTAATTGATACCAGTACAGGGATATGTCTGGTGTGGGTGAACCCAATAGGTGTCAAGATGTCGTCTCGACACCTGATTGTATCCTGTGTCAGGGTGTTGGTTATACCTTGGGTGGACAAATGTAGTTGATGTCGATGTTGTCATATTAAAGTATCGGTAAAGAATAATAGTTGCCGAAGTGTGCAGCAGCAGACAGAAGAATTGTAGGGTGCCCTGCTATGGAGTGGTGGGTGGGTTGTGTGTGCCATTGCCTAAATCATGTACTGAACAAGATTATTATTCTATGGTTGTATATTTATGACCCGTGTACCACAGGAGGAATGGGGAGGGGAGAAGGCAACCTGACATCTGCTGTTCAACCACAGAATATAATATACTAACTGTAGCTGGTTTTAGGCAGCATTGGTTGACATCAGTGTGTAATATTAATATCAGTGTGTAATATTGATATCAGCATGTAGTATTAAGGAATAATGAGCTGTATTGTAGTAAATTTATCCCGTGGTGATACACAACAATGGAGTAGATAGCTGGTTACAGGCTGCATGTGATAAGTTTCACTGAAGTGGAGACATGCTGTCAGCAAGTACATGGGAGTTCATGAAAGACCAGGATAGACCAAGAATATTGCTGGGAGGCATGTCATCTCACATAACATGAATTGTTATAGAATAATGCTGGGAGGCATGTCATCTCACATAACATGAATTGTTATAGAATATTGCTGGGAGGCATGTCATCTCACATAACATGAATTGTTATAGAATATTGCTGGGAGGCATGTCATCTCACACAACATGAATTGTTATCTTATGGTAACAGTAGTACAGCTGCATGGGGTGATGCAATGAGTAATGAAATAACAGGATTTGCTGCATTTGATAATGCATATTGATTGTTGATATGATTATTGATTCATGCTTGCTCTGATTATGTAAAATAGGTTAGTTAGTTAGCTAGCTAGCTAGTTAGTTAGTTAGTTAGTTAGTTAGTTAGCTAGCTAGTTAGTTAGTTAGTTAGTTAGTTAGTTTAGTTAGTTAGTTAGTTAGTTAGTTAGTTAGTTAGTTTAGTTTAGTTTAGTTAGTTAGTTAGTTAGTTAGTTAGTTAGCTAGCTAGCTAGCTAGTTAGTTAGTTAGTTAGTTTAGTTAGTTAGTTAGTTAGTTAGTTAGTTAGTTAGTTAGTTAGTTAGTTTAGTTTAGTTAGTTAGTTAGTTAGTTAGTTAGTTAGTTAGTTTAGTTAGTTAGTTAGTTAGTTAGTTAGTTAGTTAGCTAGCTAGCTAGCTAGCTAGCTAGCTAGTTAGTTAGTTAGTTAGTTAGTTAGTTAGTTAGTTAGTTTAGTTAGTTAGTTAGTTAGTTAGTTAGTTAGTTTAGTTAGTTAGTTAGTTAGTTAGTTAGTTAGTTAGTTAGTTAGTTAGTTTAGTTTAGTTAGTTAGTTAGTTAGTTAGTTAGTTATTTAGTTAGTTAAGTTAGTTAGTTAGTTAGTTAGTTAGTTAGTTTAATTAGTTAGTTAGTTAGTTAGTTAGTTAGCTAGCTAGCTAGTTAGTTAGTTAGTTAGTTAGTTAGTTTAGGTTAGTTAGTTAGTTAGTTAGTTAGTTAGTTAGTTTTAGTTTAGTTTAGTTTAGTTAGTTAGTTAGTTAGTTTAGTTAGCTAGCTAGCTAGCTAGTTAGTTAGTTAGTTAGTTAGTTTAGTTAGTTAGTTAGTTTAGTTAGTTAGTTAGTTAGGTTAGTTTAGTTTAGTTTAGTTAGTTAGTTAGTTAGTTAGTTAGTTAGTTAGTTAGTATGTTAGTTAGTTAGTTAGTTAGTTAGTTAGCTAGCTAGCTAGCTAGCTAGCTAGCTAGTTAGTTTAGTTAGTTAGTTAGTTTAGTTAGTTAGTTAGTTAGTTAGTTAGTTTAGGTTAGTTAGTTAGTTAGTTAGTTAGTTAGTTAGTTTAGTTAGTTAGTTAGTTAGTTAGTTAGTTAGTTAGTTAGTTTAGTTTAGTTAGTTAGTTAGTTAGTTAGTTAGTTATTTAGTTAGTTAAGTTAGTTAGTTAGTTAGTTAGTTAGTTAGTTTAATTAGTTAGTTAGTTAGTTAGTTAGTTAGTTAGTTAGTTTAGTTAGTTAGTTAGTTAGTTAGTTAGTTTAGTTAGTTAGTTAGTTAGTTAGTTAGTTAGTTAGTTAGTTAGTTAGTTAAGTTAGTTAGTTAGTTAGTTAGTTAGTTAGTTGGTTAGTTGGTTGGTTGGTTAGTTAGTTAGTTAGTTAGTTAGTTAGTTAGGTAGTTAGTTAGTTAGTTAGTTAGTTAGTTAGTTAGTTAGTTAGTTAGTTAGTTAGTTAGTTAGTCAGTCAGTCAACACATCATCCTCATTGCACATCGAATACTTCAGTCCATAAGTGCTCGGGTCCCTCCTCAGCAAATCCCGCAGCGTGTAGCGGCTCACAACACCACTAATTCTGCGTTGGTTTATTACTCTTCTTTGGGTTACCTGCGTAGTGTTCTTGTTTGGCCACAACAGCAACCACTCTCTTCGGACCCACCCTATCTCTATCCTCCTGATCATACTCATTGAGTCACTAAGGACACATGCCCGATTGAATGTCTGTGTCTCGAGCCATGTTATTGCTTTACTTACTGTCATGACTTCCATAGTCAGGCTATTTGTGGTCAAAGCAAAAGCATCAGACTCTTCCTTCACAATTTTCCCTCCGGCCTGAGTCTTAAAGGCCCATGAACTTCTCACTCCTCGGACGACCGACCCATCCGTGTAAATGACAGCATCATCCTCTAACGAATTCTCGAAGATCAGAGCCTGTACTTCCGCCTCCACAGCAGATGGATTTTCTTGTCTGCATTTCCTATCTAGTTGGATGCACACTGAAAAGGATGTACAGAACTCTGTTTGCACTTATACCCACTCCTCGCCAGGTTCTAAGTCCTCATGTGAACACACCTACTGAAGAATGTCTTCGGCTTGACCCATCCACGACTTTCCTCTTTTTAACCTGCTGCCCTTTACCTTCTTTATCTCGCTGTGCAGTGTATGTTGTGTGTTTGCGTTGACTTTGAGGTAGGCACGTGCTCGGCAAATTTGTATTCTGTCCCTCATGGTTGAAAAATATAAAAGGTAGCGCATCGCCCAGCATGCTGTATCTCTTGTACATCCAAGAAAAATACTCATAGCTTCGTTCTGTATCCTTTCCATCCTTTCCATCTGTTTACGGCTGAGAGTCAGGATCGCCATCGCATACTCCAAAACAGAAAGGACCAGACAATCGTAAAGAAGACATAGATGGTGCTGCTCACAGTTTGCTGCCGCCATCACCCGCATTGCAGCCAAATCCCACCTTATCGTCTGATCTATGTGCTCAGTATAAGCGAGGCTTCGATCAAATCGTATCCACAGGTAATTCATTGCCTGCGTTCTTTCCATCGTCTCTGAACCCAGATTTACAGTTGGCGTTTGGGTGTTGACAATATGGTTATTCAAAGAGAACCATGTCACTGTTGCCTTCGTTGGGTTTACCATTGCCCCAGCTTCAACTCACCAAGTGCTTATGCGATTGAGTTCGGTTTGTAGTTCCACAGCAACCTGATCTCTATCCTTACCCTGACGATACACTAACACATCGTCTGCATACGACAATGTCCTTCCCGGTCCTACGATTTGTTCGCTGGTGATTCTCACAGTGTCAGCGTTTAACAGCACCGGAGATAATGGTGATTCCTGTGGTAGGTCAGGATATATTGTTTTTGGGTTTCCCAAATTCCATCTCCGCATCTACAAACTACTTTCCGTTGGAAGAGGGATGCAGTGATCCAACTAAGGAGGAAAGGACTTATCTTGAGTTCAAGAAGCTGAAGCATTAAAAATGGTACTTTGTTGTACGCGTCCTCAAGATCAATCGCTGCAGCAAATGTTTCAATCCCTGAGTGGAAACCTTCATAGACATCATGGGCAAAAACTGCTGCATTGGTCGAGGTTTCCCTTTTTAAACAGTACCCTCCCAGGGTAGGTAGAAATAAATCTTGTCTGTTGTCTAGCTGGCTTGATATTTTTCTGGCAATTAACTTCTCTAGCAGCTTGATTATTGTATTCTGCATGGTTATTACCCGATATCCCTGAATTTTCGTGTGGTCTTTGCCAGGCTTCGGCAAGGGAATCAGATAGCTGTGTAACCGTTCCTCCTTGATGCTAGCACTCAATACTGTTGTTGTAAGTGTCTGCTAGTTCCTCTAGCTCGTTGTCGGTACACATATTGATGTCGTCAAACCTTATGCCATCTGCCCTGGGACTTTTTTTTCTTTTAAATCGTCGAAACAGCCCTTTATCTCTTCACTGTCACTGAGTCTTCATCCCAAATGTTCTGGGCTTACAACTGTCTGAGGTAACCTCCTTGCAGATTTCGGCCTCTCGTGTCTGTCTGGTTGCTTTGTGCTAGATAGCGTTGGGAAAAGGGCTTTGCCCTTGTTCTCGTCAGTCCTCTGCCAGATGAGGCCAGCACCTTGGAAGTGAGGAATACGCTTACTTTTGACTACCCCATTGTGATATATGTTTCACAAGCCGTAAAACTGATGTAAAATGTCTTCGTACAACAATCAACATTGACACCGCCGCAGCGCTGTTTTGTTCCCTACGTTGAAAATCCAACATTTTACAACAACAGACCCATCTCGGCGAGATACCAAAAACTGGAATCGGGAAAAGGTACATAAAAAGACGAACGCTCGGAACACGGCCTATTTGTTAACCAGCCCAGCACGAGGCAGGAGAAGATCTGAGATAGTGGACGGAGTGATGAGATATGCCTAAACATAATATTTAACTAGAAGTATTATAAGTGAAAATGGGAAACATCAGCCTACAACATCGCATTCAGATTCGGAAACCTGTCGCCGAAGTGTTGGAAGTCATCCTATTCGCATGAAGGTAAACAGAATATTCATTTTAAAATTAAGTTTACTCTGTGAGTCTTTTTCTCAAGAATAATTGGTAAGTCAGTATGTTGCAAAACCATGTGATTAGGCCTTAAGACATTAATATTATATTCAGTTATCATAGTCATAGATAAACTGTACAGTAGAAAACCCAATGAATTTCCTTTTCTTCTAGTAAACATCTTATTTAATGTGTAAACATTATACACAGGTTGTGCATTGTATTCTTAAGTAGTAAACTCAATCTGCAATGATTTAGAGTGGTGAGTAACTTACGATTTAAGAAAACTAAGAATCCTTAGTGCAGTGGTAAGGAAACTAGTTTACATGTGCCAACACTGGTAATACAAATTAGTGTAATGTGTATTAGTCATGTATTTTTAATTACATGAGCACATTAGTCAAGTAGAATTTTTGTCATGAGCACAGGAACAAACAAGTAGTTTTCTTATATTTCATGGAAACATGGGAACCAAATATATTCCTATAGGGATCATAATTGTGTGTTGGGTTTAAAACACCCTTGGGGAATCCAAAATTTTTCAATGTTGTAAACATGTGGAAAAAAATATTTGTGCCACAATAATACTGCTTTAGAAGAATATGGAATAGATAAAGACCAGTCTGCTTAATACAATATATGATACTGGAATATACCTCATGAATTTATGTAATTCTGTATTTATTTGCAATCCCAAAGAAATCAGGAGCCTTGGAATGTGATCAACATCGCACAATTAGTATAATGAGTCACATCACGAAGATTTTGCTAAGAATTATCATGCAAAGAGTTAGGAGGAAAATACAACCTGAAATAGGAGAAGAACAATGTGGGTTTGTAGTAGGCAAGGGTACAGTAAATGCTGTGTATATACTGAGAACCCTAATCGAACGTTCTATAGAAGTAAACAAAGATCTACACCTTTGCTTTATTGACTACACAAAGGCTTTTGATAAAGTGAGACATGTCAACATGATAAGGATGCTTGAAGATCTACAAATTGATGGAAAAGACCTTAGACTTGTAAAAAACATATATTGGAAACAACAAGCTGCCATAAGAGTTGATAATGAAGTAAGCCAATACTCAGCCTATTAAGAGAGGTGTGAGACAGGGATGTGTAATGTCTCCAGATCTGTTTTCCCTGTACAGTGAAAATATTTTCAGAAATATTGAAAATGTGGAAGGAATCAACATTGGGAGACGATGCATCAATAACATAGATATGCAGATGATACAGTCTTGATTGCAGACAATGAACAGACCTGCAAAATTTAGTAGATGCGGTTGTTACACACAGTGAACAACTAGGGTTAGAATTAAATTGTAAAAAAGACACAGATTATGGTCGTCACTAGGAAGAACGAAATACCACAAGTGTAATATACAAGTAAATGGGAATATTCTTCAACAAGTGAATAGGTACAATTATCTCGGAACAGTAATAACATCTGATGGGAGATGCCTTGAAGAGATTAGAACAAGAATCGCCATGGCAAAAGTAGCCTTTAGCAAGATGAAAAAACATACTGACCAATAAAAAGATGTCAATTGAAACGAGAAAAAGAGTGTTGAGATGCTACATAGAACCTGTACTTTTATATGGATGTGAAGCTTGGACAATGAGCAGTCCAGGCTGAAAACATCTGATGGCTGTAGAATGTGGTTTCTGAGGAAAATGCAAAGAATACCATGGACAGCCAGAAGGACCAATGAACAAGTTCCCTTTAAAAACAAATGAAATGTTTAAAATGATCAAAAATTAGATGTAGGGCAGTCACAATTTTTTTTGGGGATGTTATGAGAAAAAATGATTTTTGGAAAAACTTGGGGACAAATGGGAGACGAGGAGAACAACCAAGGGGAAAACCCAGAAACAAAATATCTGGATGGGTTGGCCTTTTGGCCTTTGGGGAGAAGAAAAAGGAATGATCCAGACCCCTGTTGATCGAGTGAGATGGCAGAAAAATGACGCACCGGGTTACCGGCATGGGACATGAAAGGGTGGATAAAAAATACTTAGTCAACCGACATGCAAGAATGGGTTTGGATTTATAATGCCTAAATGTGGGTTGTTTTATTTACCCTAAATTATGAGAGCAGTTGGGGATCCATGTGAAGTTCATTATTTCTACGAAGAATCACATTTTGGGGAAACTAATATGCCAAAAGATCCATCAGTCCCATGTCATTGTGAGGCCCTGTTGGAGGGATTATGTTGATTTTAAATTTTTGTTTAAAACAAAAAGGGGAAATTTTTATGAGTAAAAACCCTCTTTTTGGGGGGGGGCTAAATTTTTAAAAAACCCCCTCTCCATTTGGGAGGGACCAATTTTTAAAAACCCCTCACTAAACTTTAAATATCAACCGGGAAATTTTTTTAATTTCTGGGTGAAGGGTGAAATTATTAAGATTCCCTTGTACTGTCATTTGTTTGAATCTGTGGGAAATTTTTCATCCGTTTAAAACAAAAAAATGCCTAATTTCTCTATACAGATATGATTGGGGTGGTGGGATGATTGAGATTTCATTGCGATGTCAAGGAAAGTTTAAAATTTTTAAAATTTTTTATTGGGGAAATTTACATAAGTATATTACTTATCTTCTGCATGATGAAAGATTTCTGATGGAAGAGTGAAAATTTTCATCTATGCACATAGAAAATTATTCTGAGAATGAGTGAAGGAAATAACATGCCGAAAAAGGGTTAAGCCAAAAAGGGCAAACTCATAATAAAAGGGAGCTTTTATGTATAAGCCTTCTTTTCACAAGAGAAATGTTTACATAAAACCAAAACACTAATTAAAATGTAGTGCACTCCAACGCATGACAACACCCTTTTATTAAAAAATCATTCATGGTCCATTTATTGGTTTTTTGCCCCAAGCACGGCACAGCCCAAAATTTTACATTATGCCTATTTCAAACATCTGGTTTTTTATTTTAACAAAGCCCCCTTTGTATTTCAAGTCACTCCGGGTACCACATTTTGGGCTATTTTCCTGATGAAATTAAATGATGATGATGACTTTTATGAAATTTAAAATTAATTTATAAGGTAATGATGAAAATGATATAATGATAAATAATGATGAAATAATCATTTTAACGATATGATCAAATGATGATTATGTGATGTTTATGATGATGAGATGGGTGATTTATGATGATGATGAGATGATGAGATGATGAGGGTGGGTGATGATGATGATGATGTGATGGGTGATGAGATGATGTGGTTTATATAACAGAGTACGTTTTAAAGGGAGATGTAACGAATCCGGGTTTTAGTTTTCCCTAGGTTTTTTTTTGAGAAAACATCGGGAATTTTAAAAAAAAGCTTGAGGTTTTCTTTTTTACAATAGATGTTTTCAAATTTCAGCCAGAGTAACTAAATTCTTAACCCCCCCCGTCACGGCTGAGCCCCTATTAAACCCTTTTCGGGAGCCCAAACCCTGCCTAGTCGGTTTCACACCCCCCCAAAAACAAAATAACAGAGATGGTGCTCTGTTAAAGTTCATGAAGTATAAACCTATTACAGACACGGTGAAAAGGAGAGAAATACTCGCCTTGAACCC